>CM061532.1:130675450-130771893 GCA_030545055.2 Neoaliturus tenellus
CTAGTATAACCTTTAAATAGCGCTCTAACATATTCTAACTATCAGAATAGCACTAGGAGCAAGCTGGCTTACATTCCCAATTTAATGTGATACCGCTAAGTCCACTGACATCGTTATTATTGGTGTATCTACTGCACTGCAAATCGTTTACTTCTTTATCGAATAACCACCTTATGGTGGTGGGGGTAACAGTTCATTCTCGCAGCACGGTATCGGTGATCTAGTGTTATATTTTAATATCTATGATTTCAAATGAATGAGTTGTTTAACAAATGAATTTATGAACTACAGTAACTGCATAGTAACCAGTTTCATACAAAAATAAATCTATGAAGTTTTATTTGTGGCGCTTTATACTTTTGCGTTATTTCTTATTGTCTGGTGTCAATTTTGTTTTGATCAAAGGCACGAAATGATTTTCCACCGAGTTGATAGCAAAACGACGTAATGTTTGGGTCCTAAAATTGTCTTAATGTTATTAATAATTATATATAGACTGTTAAAGATTGCAATTTACATAAGTAAACAAGCGCTGGATGGTCCGGAAATTTATTATGCGCGCAATGGTCCAGTCCCGAGGTGTCCTGATTAGAGGGAGTCAACTGTATATTTAATTTTTTTTAATTACCTTTTCGGATATTATTTTTTTTAACCCAGCTATTATAGTTATCTGCTCTAGAACCTGTTCACATGAAGGACAGCTGAGAGAAATTCTATTCAACATGATTAATGTTTTGCATTGTCACTGGCAGATGTTTGATGCCAAGAATATGATGGCAGCATGTGACCCTCGCCATGGCAGGTACCTCACTGTGGCAGCTATCTTCCGAGGCATGATGTCCATGAAGGAGGTCGATGAACAGATGCTCAATGTGCAGAACAAGAATTCAGGGTAATACGTCCATTATGATTATGACTGTTGACAAGAATATCTTGTAAATACCCCCGTCGCAGCAGACCTGCGTAGTCAGCAAATTTCCAATGGAATTTTGGTACAATTTCTATTTTCCCATAAAACCCATGGGGGATGAGAGCATGAAGGTTTGCCATCATATGGGTTTTGTTGGTAAATATAAGTTAAACCCTACCTAGTGAATTTACATACCAAATTTTATCAAGTTATGGTGGTCTTTTTATTTTCCCCATAAACCCCATGGCGGTGAGTTACAAGGTTATTTGAACCCTCCTCTTATTTGCAAAATGTCATATAAAATACAAAACATTATACTCTTGATGCCTAGGGAAAATTATTCCATATACTCCATATGTGTACTAATATGTTACCTAGTTTGTTTTTATGTTTATATATTAACAAAAGCATTCTTGTTTATTTACTTTCATTGTTGTGCTTAACAAGCCTACCAAGATCAATCAAAATCAAATTAACGATTCTTTATTAGGTATTTTGTCGAATGGATCCCCAACAATGTCAAAGTTGCGGTTTGTGACATTCCACCTAGAGGTCTCAAAATGTCAGCCACTTTCATCGGAAACACCACAGCAATTCAAGAGATATTCAAGCGTATTTCCGAGCAGTTCACGGCCATGTTCCGGCGGAAAGCATTCTTGCACTGGTACACTGGCGAAGGCATGGACGAGATGGAGTTCACGGAGGCTGAATCTAACATGAATGACCTTGTTTCCGAATACCAACAGTACCAGGTAAATGTTTCAGATCAGTTTCACTTCTTAAAAGCTTGTTTGCTACACATACTTTCATGATACCATTTATTTATATTTATTATAAAATAATAATAATTACTATTATTATTAGAGTAAACATATAGTCCAGGCCCTAAAGAGGTTGAGCATGCACTGAAAGTTTATACAAATTTATTTTTTTATTATTTTTGGGGACATCTCATAACTACTGTAAGAGCAGCTATTTGATAACAGCCCTGTCAGACCATGGCGGAATTCTATTAGAAATATTACAACAGTCAAAAAGTTAAATTAAAATTAAGCAGGCTAAAAGACTGACAGTCTATAAAGGGAGATTTTGTTGACAAAATTTAAATATTTTCAAAAGAAAATTGGTTTTGAGCACTTTTCATCCTCTTGTAAAGATAAATTTAATACTTTCTACAACACATTTAAGTACTATTTTGATTTGACATTCCCAAAAATAAAGTCTAGATACGGGTGGAAAAATAATAAATTGGAATGAATGACTGATAACATAAAAAAGAAAATCTCATTAGTCTAAATCAAGAACTTAGAAACAAAAATGTCCTGTCTTAAAAAAATCTATAAAAAATAAAAAAGAATTATAAAAAGAAAATGAACAATGCTTAGAAGCAATACTACTCAAAGTTATTGAATAAATCACAAATAAATCAAAGGCTACATTGGAATTATTAACAAAAATCTTCCCAAAGTTAAAAATATGCTTTTAAACAATTAAATTGAATAATAATGGTAGTATAGAATCCAATCCCAAGAAAGTAGCAGATGTTTTTAACAACTATTACAGTAACATGGTAAATTCCATACCAATTAATTACCAAGGATCATATAGCATATTGTGATCCGATTTTGCCAAAACTTTAAAACAAACCATTAAATGAAGATATTTCGAAATTAATTAGTAATTTGAAAATAATCACTTCTATAATAGGTGATGAGCAACACGGATTTATGTCGGGACGATCAGTCTCTTTAAATTTGGTTTCATTTCAAGAAAACATTTTCTCCTCAATTGCCAAGGGTCACCAAGAAGACACTGTATATATCGATCCGTCTAAGGCCTTTGAATAGGGTCAGCCATCCAATTTTGTTAGCAAAACTTGAGGGTTATGGCATTAGAGGTGATCTACTTAACTGGTTCCAAAGTTACCTTTCCAACAGACGCCTTCAAGTTCGTTATGAAAATGAATTATCTTTGGAGTTTGAGGCATCTTCGGGAGTTCCTCACCTCACCTCGGTCCTCATTTGTTCAATGTCTTCACCAACGACGTCACTTCACTTGAGCAAATCAACATTCTTCTCTTCGATGATGACATGAAACTCTTTCTTAAAATAAAACAAGAATCAGACAGTCACATCTTACAACAGGCTCTGCAGAGTGTCGATCTTTGGTGTTTGGAAAATTTAATGAAAGTGAATGCTAGAAAAAGTAGTGTGATAACATATGCCAGGAAGAGGCACAGAATTTACTTTGACTACACAGCCTTGATGGGTCTTTTATTGGTAGAGTGAGTGTGGTGAACGATCTGGGAGTATTAATGTCCGAAGATTTATCATCCAGTCATCATATTGCTAAAATTTTGTAAAAAAGCCAATAGAATGTTGGGGTTTATAATGCGCTCAACAACTGGGATAGACAATTCTGTCGCTCTGAAGACAATTTACTGTTCACTCGTGCGACAGTTATTAGAAAACTCGTCGGTAGTTTGGTCGCCTTATTTGATCAGCCAAATCGGAGATATTGAGAGGATCTAAGATCGTTTTTTAAGGCTTGTGGGTGTCAGAATGGGAATACCATATAGAGTGGTGTCTACCCAGGAGCTGGCGGAGACAATGGGGTCTGATTCCACTTAACACCAGGCAGAGGGTCCAAGATGTGGTGTGGCTTCACAAGAATCAAGAATTTATTTCAACAATTAACAAAATATATACAGCTTGTATAGTTGACGTCAAAGTGGCCTATAGTTAAATTAGGCTATCACAAATAAAATGCATCAAAGCAAATGACAAGTTGAAAGTTACACCATTACATAAAAGTTACATAAAATATAAAAGGTGACCATTAGGCCCCGTCCGAAATTGCCAAGAACATATACAACAAGATAAAAATAACATGTAACATAAAAATACATAACATATATCTTTAAAAATTTATACTGATAACAGGATAGTTAAAAAATTCTTCTAGGCTATAAAAAGGATGATCAACTAACCAATTATAGAGACTAGATTTAAAAGACTTAATACTTAAAAAATGAACTTTAAGAGGCAACTCTTTAAACATTCTCAGACCAACATAAGAGTATGATTTCTGAGTTTTAGTAAGCCTGACATGAGGTAAATCAATCAAATTCCTGAATCTTGTCAAGTGAGAATGAGTATCCTCTCTTAAGGTGGCAGAGCTGAGATTATTTTTTACGTACACCAAGCAAGTAAAAATATACAAGTTAAAAACAGTGAGAATTTTTCCTGTTTAAAGAGGGGTTTACAATGAGCCCTGAAGCTGGAAAAAAAATTACTCTAATAGCTTTCTTTTGTAACAAAAGGACTCTGTTCATTTCATGGCCACAGCCCCAAAGCAAAATACCATAACATAACTAATAATACTGTTAAAAAAAGCAAAATAAGTCATTCGCAAGTAAGATCTAGGAACTAATTTTTTTTTAAACTACGTAAAAGATGTATAACTCTTGAAAGCCTACTACAAACATTCTGAATGTGGACACTCCAGTTAAGCTTAGGATCTAGATGAATACCAAGCAGTTTAACTGTATCGTTCAATTGGGAAGGGATGATTCATGATTATGACTAGGTTCATGATTACCAAGAGTGAACAGAATAGACTGAGTCTTGCCATTATTTAACAATAAGCCATTACTTTTGAACCAATCAGAACAATCGGAGAGACAATTTGTCATTTGAATTTAAAGGCTGTCAAGGTTAATATTACTAGAAAAAAAACCGTGAAGTCATCAGCAAAAATAACAGAATTACTAGGAGCAGAAATACTTGATGGCAAGTCATTTATGGTAACGAGGAAGAGAAAAGGGCCAAGGACCGATCCCTGGGGTACCCCGCTCTTCATTACCGCCACAGCAGAAAAACTTTTGTTATAAAACACTTGCTGTGTGCGGTTGGCCAAATAGGTTCGAAAAAGATTTAGCTCCACACCATTTATGCCGTAATGTTTCAATTTATCTAGGAGGATGTCATGTGGAATGCAGTCAAAAGTCTTTGATAGATCACACATGGTGGCAAGAGTGTTTTCGTGATCCTCAAAACCATCTAATACGGAGGAGGTTAGGCTTCCCACTGTGTCCACGTTGACAGTCCGTCCTGAAGCCAAATTGGAATTTAGAAAACAAACTATTGGATTAAAAAAAAAAAAAATAAAATAGTTTACCTGGTGTATCACAGCTTTTTCCAAGATTTTTGAGAAGATTAGTACGACAGAGATAGGTCGATAACTCCCCCGACACAGAAAATCACCTTTCTTAAATATAGGCACCACTTTGGATAACTTTAAAATGCTGGGAAAATACCTGAATTTAAGGACTCATTGAGACACAAAGTAAGGGGATGCAAAATTTCTAAAATCACTGATTTAATGAGCTCACTAGTGATATCAAATATATCACGACACTTACTGCTTTTCATATTATGCACAATTTTCCACACATCAGTATTTATCAATATTTCATAAAAATTATGCATACTAGCAATCTGTGCAAAATTACTTACTGGCATAAAAAAATCTTGAACCTTTTTTCCGAACATCCTGTATACATCATCGCCTCAGTTATATTTCAAACACCTTGCAACTCTTCCTTCCACTATTCATTAAAACTTCCCATCACCTCAATTATAAGTGCACGAAGTGAAATTTAGATCACAACTGACAATTTGGGTTTTGGTAGAATTAAAATAACAAATTCTTCAGTCAGTTTATTGCTCACGTTTATTAAAAACTTTGATATTTGCTTTCTTTTTCAATATCCTGGGCTATAAAACGGAAATAAGTAAATTTACGGAGTAAATTTTTCTGCTGATAGTATCGGCCAAGCAAACGTCACCTATTTGATTATCAACGATATTTCAGCAGATCGAACGGAAATCATCGCCCCCACAAACAATCTACAAAAATAATCTTAAGAAAATTATTAATCTAGTTCATAACTGTAATTAATGATATGATGGTAAGTTTAAATCACATGGAGTGCATAAAGTAGGTGTTGCCATGGGAATGTTGTAAGCTACTGTTTTCGAGCACAAGCGAAGGGAGTGTTCTAAATATTTCACAAGAATCGATAGATTCAGAGGGCCATGGGTAATCAGTATTGACACAAAAATTGCAACGATCCGTTCAGTAGTTTTGTCTCAAGACGCTTCATCTATGACTCGGTCAAGCTGAAAACAACACCCAACTCGGCCAACTGCAGGGGAAGAGTCCGACCGGCCACATTCCGGGGTTCCCTGAGGGGCTGAGCACTAGTTCCTAGAACTGGCGAGTTTGTATGTTTTGACGGCCCCGATTTTCTACCTGTTTGGGACGTGGCGAATTTGTATCTTTTCGTCGACCCTCCAACCACTGGCAAATTAGTATCTGGCCATTACATTTTAGAATTTTTTTAATGACTTCATGGAACAAGCTCAACAAGCTTCTTAGCCCTAAGTTTCATTGTATTTAGTAAAACTATGTACAATCTGATGCCATTCATGTACAAGCATTATGTATGTACTTTTGAATAAAGTTTTGAATCTAAATCTGTATCTAGTAGATGAAATTAAGTTGCCACCATTCCAGCTTGGGCACATAGGGGCGCCCCCTAGAATAAGTCATAGAGGATATTGTATTGGACTACAGTATGTTTACACTGTATATAATTTAGGTCTTAAAATGTAGAACCAAACACCATGAATCCGGTCTCAAAAGGTCAAATATGTCACGAGGTATTGCATTTTGAAATTTTTGCAATATGCTTTCAATGTAAAGTTTGACTGCCTACCATTTCTGGCTCGCACATACATTTGAGATTGGGTTTGCAGCATTTTTCTCTGGTCTTATAAGTTAAACAAGACCTTCAAGATTCAAGATGTTTATTTGTCTATAGGCATACAGTAATGCATGAGACATAGTCAACTTACAAACTATAGTTTTCTTAAATAAATAAAACCAACATACCAATTTGATACATGCTACCAAAAGATATTCAAATAAAATTATAATGCCTTAATTTTTGGTAATTACAAATGACGCTATATAAAAAATCCACACGAAAGCATTAAAATCACAATGTTAGATATAAAATCAGCAGAGGAAAATGTCTAGTCTGATATCCATATAAAAGGCAACAGCACAAAAAAACAAGCAACCTGTCAAAATCAATAAAAATGAATAAACAAAATCAACCAGAACTGATTTCACATGAAAATTATCTCAAGATCCCGCCTACTCAAATCCAAAAACTCATTGACCGAGTAAAGGGCCTTCTCTTTTAGCCATTTCTCCAAAATTGACTTGAACTGCCTAATTTCAATATTCCATGCACTCTCTGGCAGCTTGTTAAATAACTTCATTTCCATGCACAATATACTTTTACTAGTCTTTTCAAGTCTCACTTGTTTTGGCTCCAATTTATATCTTTGCCTCGTGCTATAGTTATGAATGTCTGACCGAACACTGTACTGATGTAAGTTTTCTTTTACTTTAATTAAACAGTTAAGGATGTAGAGACACAGAAACGTCATTATATGTAGTTCTTTAAATATCTCTTTACACGATTCCCTATTTTTTAGACCTTTAATTGTTCTTAAGGCTTTATTTTGCCATTTAAAAATTTGCTCTGCATATGAACTATTCCCCCATAAGGTAATGCCATAAATCATATGAGCATTAAAGAAAGCATAATAATCTGTTATTAACAAATCTTGGCTTACATTATCTTTAAGTTTTCTCAATAAGTAATTTACTCTAGCTAATTTTTTACACAACTGATGTATGTGCTCTTCCCATCCCAATTTACTGTCTCAAAATATTCCTAGTAATTTTACATTTTTTTTTATATTGTTATTTTTTTGTAATGAGAAAGTTATATATTCTGTTTTGTTTTCATTAACTACTAGATAGTTTGCTTTAAACCAGTTCATTGCTTCATTCATAGCTTGTTTTTCATTGAGTGAGACACTTACAACATCTCCACCAGCCTGAAGCAGAGTTGTATCATCTGCGTACAGGATTGATTTACAAGGCATATTTTTTTAAAAGTCATTTACTACTATGATAAACAAAAATGGCCCCAATACCGATCCTTGTGGTATGCCGTATTTAATTACTCTGGTTTCAGATACATCTTTATTTTTAGCCACCATCTGTTTCCTATTTTTGAGGTACGATGCAATCAGCTTAAGTTCATTACCCTGCAGACCATATTTATCTAATTTTGACAATAATATCTGGTGTGGGATGCAATCAAATGCTTTTTTGAGATCAATAAGGGTAGCATTTGTCATGAGCTTATTTTCAAAGTTGTTTAAAACCTCAGTAATCAGACATTCTAATGCTTTGCTAGTATTCATACCCGGTAAAAAACCAAATTGTTCGTGACATAACAAACCTAAGCCTTCAAAATACATGAGTAACTGTTTCTGAATACATTTTTCCAAGATTTTACTTAAAATAGGGACAATAGATATAAGACGATAGCTTGATGGATCTTTTTTTGAACCCTTCTTAAAAATGGGTATGACTTTGGTTAATTTCAATGAATTTGGATAACTGCCTTCTTTTAAAATTCTGTTGTATAGTAAGTGTAGCGGATCTAATATTAAATCTATTATTTCCTTGATAACCCAATTAGAAAACTCATATAAATCCTTACTATTCGAATTATTCATCCCTTTGACAGTATTTTTTATTTCACCTCTAGTTATTTCACTCCAATTCATTGTAATTCTTTGTTCATTTCCCTGAGTCAATTTAAGAAAATTACTAACATATGCCAATGCATCCGATACATCTATTTGCTGTAAATTTCCATTTATATTTTCTGGAGCATTGATAAAGTATTCATTTAACTTTGAAGATTCTATTTCTGAACTAATATTCTTTTTCATTCCACGTTCTTGATTTATTACTTTCCAGGGAGCTTTACATTGATTGGAAGATGACTTAATAAAGTTATCATTTGCTAGTCTTTTAGCCTAATTTATTTTGTACCTGTAATAATTATTTTCTTTTTTGTATAGACATTTCAGTTTTTCTTTCCTGATACTGTCATTGCTCCTAATATACATTTCATATAAAAACATAACAATTTGCTTAATTTTCCTTAATTCATCGTTATACCATTTTAGTTTTACTTTTGACTCCTTAGTTTTTCTTTTCTTTTTTTTTAGTGGACAACTTTCATTATAAATATAACCTAATTCATTTAAAAATTTACTAAAAGATACATCTATTGATGGCTCATTCAGAATATCATCCCATTTAACATTCTTTAAATCATACCTAAGTAACCTGATTGCATTCGGAGACAAGTCTCTAATTTCAATCTCCGTTTCTTTATTTGATATGGCTGTCTCTGGAGACATTATTATACAGCTCAGTAATCCATGATGGTCTGAAATACCTGCTTTAATTAGTGTACACTTAGCTTTATTGTCTCTAATATCCGTTACAATATTATCCAAACATGCAAATCCCCTGGTTGGTTCATCATTCAAACAATACAAGTTATATGATCGTAAAATATTTAAAAAAGTTTGTGCTTTAGAGTTAATTTCCAAAATATTAATGTTAAAATCTCCAGCCATAATTATGTTAAATTTAGAATCAAACTTAGTTACTAACATCTCCAAAAAATTATCCAGACTACTCATAAACAGATTCACATCGGACTGTGGTGTACGATAAACACTAACAATCACTGTACTACAATCATCAATGACAATGGCAACTACTTCAAACACATTCCTGATACAATATTTTTCAACATCTAATACTTTAAAATTAAAATGCTGTCTAATGTATATTGAGTCACCCCCTCCTTCAAAGTTATTCTCTCTGCAATAAATATCTGCTAATTTAAAACCAGACGGAACATACAATAACTTTTCATCCTCATTTAGCCAGTGTTCATTTAAGCTAATTATATTACAATTGTACTCCTGGCAAATAACCTCCAACATTCCGAGTTTATTTTGTAAGGAGCAAATGTTGAGGTGCATTAATTTAAGTTGTAAATCATTTCTATTATTTTTATCATTATTATCTGAAATTAATAGGTTATTATATTTTAATTTTTTATGTTTACATTCTGCAATACTGAATACTTACAGAGGAGGGAAGTGTGACATGCTCTCTAAAAAAACACTGCTATTTGTCATGCTATTTTCAGATTTAGATTCAGAAATACAAAGTTTTGACTTATTATTACTAAATAAATAATTACTATCATTTACAGATTGGACAGAACTATTTTCACTGACTCTAATTTCTTGATCACTGGACACTTTTTTAACCCCATTGACTATCATTCCCCCCTCATCACTACTCACTGGCGAAGACTGCTGCGTCTGTTGTTGTGGTGTTGGTTGTGGGGGAGTGGGTAAAAGTGAATCTTGGACCTCATTCATCTGTGGTGTTGGATTAGTGGTTTGTGGATGCAGGTTAACCGGAGGAGCATTTGAAGTTTCATCTTCATCTTGTTTAGAGTGCACGTCTTCAAAATATTTATTAATGATTGTATGTTTTAAATACTTTATAAAAGCTTCATATGATAAACCATTGTACAATCTCTCACTGAATGGGTCATGACAAGCTACAACTATTACTTCAGCACCTGTAGCTCGTTTAAATTCAATCAAATTTGAAACAAATTTTGGAACCAAAACTCGATCTCTCACACACCCAAGGGGAGAACAGATGAGTTTTTTCAGGTTACGTGCTTTAAAATCCTGGGTTAGTTCAACAAAAGCATTGTCGTAATCTTTCACGTAGTCAGAATAGTTGGTCGCTTTGAGGAAGTACTTGGGTTTGGTCACTAGGCTGTATACAGTTGCGCCAAATTTAGATTTTTGTCTAGTCAGGTTTTTCCCACTGTAGTCAGAATGGCTGGGTCTCCCGAATTTCTCCCTAAAGGTAACTGCAACTCCTTTACTCATATTTTTTCTTTCATTCTCAAAGTCTTCAGAAATGCAGTGTGCAAAACCTACTTCCAAGTTTTTACAGTTCTAGTTAATAATTTCACTCATATCTCCCTCGACTACTTTTAAAGTTGTCTGTTTGTCCAACATAGATTGCCTAATGTTGAGCTGTTCAGCTAATAGATAATCTGTTAATCTTCTACATAAGACTTGTTTTCCCCATTTGTTCAAATGCTGACCATGTTTACTGAAAAGTTTTCTTGAAAAGTCACTCAGATTAATGATGTTAAAATTCTTTTTTTCTTTCATCTCATAGTTAACCTTGTAGATTGCCTTGTTTACAGGATAGTCTCATGCCAGATCATGACGGTGAAGCTGGGTTACATAAACTACTTTGGTATGGCTGTTAGAAAGTGAAAATTTTTCTAATGACTCCACGACATGTTTACTGGGCGACTGATTTTCTCTAGTCACATCGCACAAGTTATTTGCACCAGCAATAATAAACACTATATCATCTTCCTTAAACTGTTTCATTGTTTTGCTAGCTCCATCTAATATATGGTCAACAGTGCCTCCTGAACTCGCCCACACGTAGGTTTCTATATACTTGGGTAGCAATCCTTCCAATAAGTTTCCAATGTTATTTCCATGGCTGTCTGCATATAGATGTACTTTTCTTTTCTTTTTTATATTTGTTTGTGGTATGTTGTTCTTGACACCAACTGCTTGAATTTTACTTGTTTCATGAGTTAAGGTCTTCGTACTTTTATTGACTTGTCTTTCACCTTTTTTATGTGCTATTTTTTTGCGACTGTTGCCCTATCCCACCTTTCATGTTGTGAGCCATTATCCGTGTTTTCCTCTGGTTCATGATTACTCAAAGGTAAAAAGCGATTTGTTAAAATTAAATTTTCATTGTGATCTTCAATACTCCCATCACTGGGTTTCAGTCTATAAAATTTATTTTGTGGTGTAACAAAGTTCAAAGTATTGGACATATTTGCTGAGGAATTACTGTCATGTTGTGTGAGGGTCGAGTGATTGGTATAAAGGGCCGGTATCCTGTACATCATTGCAGCGATAGTTTCTTGACTGAAATTTGAATCGTAGTTATGAAGAAACAGGGCGAGTTGAGCTCGCTTTGTCAGCACATCACTTTCAGTAATGTCAGGAAAAAAACTGTTTGGTCTTTCATTTAGCTCATTAAATTTTCCTTGTTTTATACATTGTATTAGTATGTCTGTGAAAATAAGCATGTATATTCCACAGTCCACACTATTAGTTTGCTGGGGAACTAGCACATTGTTGATTTTAAATTCTCCTGGACCCAAATACTTAGAAATCTTAGCTATGATTTCTTTTGCATAATCATAATTATATGAGCCAATAGAGTCAAAGTAGAAAATTTCACCCTGTTGCCTTGCAAACAAACATAGACTCCAATGGGATCCACCCACTTTATCTTCTTTTGGAGCATCATTAATGGGAAGTAATATATAAGATCTAGCGTTTATCCGCCATGAGTTAACAAAAGAATCTATGTCATCTGAACATTTTATAAGTTGAGTAAGACCTGGATTCATCAGAAGAATATCCTCTGATAACACTTTAGCTGTTATAGAGTTTTATAATAAAACTCAATTGAATCATCCGTCAGCCACTTTGATTCCATCACAGACAGACACATAGACAAACGGTTCGACATGCCAGACTCCGTATCTTTCCTTATGATGTGAGATTGTTGTGTTGGAGGCTGCGAATCCAAATGAGCTGGTTGATTCTTGGACGTAAGGGGTGTTTTTTTAATGTTTTTTGAGGTCAGTGGTGTAACTTTCCTATTTCTATCATTGTTACTGACTCCTGGTAAGTTTAATTGTTCTCGGAGTGATGTTACTACAGGATAATGTCTTTTTGTTTTTGACCACACTGTTTGGTGTATGATTTTTGTTTGTCCCCTCTGTTTAGTCAAGTTTGGAGGCCTCAACAAGTGCTTTCTTTAACGTAGCATTTTTTTATTTAGTATTACAAAATTTCTCTATATTTTCAGAGTATTTAAATATAGACGAGGAAGTACAGGTCCCATAATCATAAGAACCAAAGAAAAAAATGCTGTACACTACTTTTTTATTTTTCTCTTCAATTTTTTCTATGACACCAGGCCAAGCTGGATAACCTCTTAGATTGACAAAAACTTTTTCACCTGGTTGAAATATTTGTTTATCCATAATCTACTCACAAAAATTATAAAATAAAACATGAAAATAAAATGGCATTTGTTGTATTATTCTCTTGATTATATTACATCTGTTAATAAAATATATAATGATATTTCCAATTTTTATTCTGAATTTATGATATTCAGATCCCCAAACACCAAGTAGTAGTGTTTGTTATAATCAAAACTAGTTATTTGTTTACTGGCAGAGCAGGTAAACAGAATATTGGCCAAAAGCTGGCTACTGATAACAGCTCAGGAGTGCTGACACAGAAACAGCTGATATCAGCTCACCCAAGACGTTGTCCGTATCTTCAAACAGGAAATAACTGCTTCAGTCAAAAACTGGCTGATTTGGTTACTGTTGAAAAATTTTTTACTTGTGGTATATGATCTGCATTGTGAAATTTTTATATAGTTAGAATATTGTTTTTCCCAAAAAATACTTTTCACAAGTTTTTATGAAAGTTTGAAGCATAGAGTGTAGTTAAGGTGCGTCCGCACTGGCCGAACATTCGTGGCGAACTCGTTCGGCGAACACGAAAAATCAACAAAGATTCTTAACAAACAATTACCGGCCATATGATTTACATTCAAAAGGTTAGCAACGAACAAACAAAAGTTCGGAAGAACTTTGTTCAGCAAACATGTTCGGCCAGTGCGGACGCAGCTTTATAAGTTATTAAAATCTGTGACACAAATACATGTGCTTTTCAATGGATAAAAATGTGAGTATTTTAATATGAAATAATTAGTTTAATTATTAAAATTAAATTAAGTTTATACTTTTGAATAAAATATATTCACTTTACCTCACTTTTTATAAAGTAACCACCACACTAAATACTGTTATAACACCAACTACTTGAAATTTTACCAGTCACTAAATAAGTATAAACAATCTATCAGCCATCTTTATTTGCATATCTCTGCATATATTTGCATATATCTGACCTTAAAAATAAGTTATGGGTTTCCTTACAACTCTCTGCGGTCGCATTTGCCACAAAATGCGACCTCAGCTTAAACCCTTACTAGATATCACCAGTAATCAAATTTTGTTACGATTTCAAGGCATGCTCAACCCGTATAGCGTCTGACCTAATATGAATTATTCTTCTCAGAGTTCAATTTAGTTGTTCTTGATTCCTCGTTAAACATTTTTATTGGCACAATTTCTTAATTGCCCCAATTAAGATTTTAGTTTAAAACTCTTTGTATTCAATGTCCATGAGTCATGAACTACAATATTTTGTCGTGTTGTTTTTAGGAGGCGACAGCAGATGATGATGTGGAATTTGATGAGGAGGAAGCAGAGGGCGAAGTTGCTCCTGAAGAGACTGAATAAACGTTCATTTGAAAAACCCATTTAATGTTTCACATGTCATTTTTATTTGAACATTAAATTTTATAAGATGTCATTTTACAAGGTATAACAATGTAGTTGTATAAACTATTTTACTGTACATTAAAATGTAAATAAGGAGGCCTACTGTATTAGAATAACATTTTTTTTAACCCCTCTGGAAATTAACAAATCTTTTGTCTTTTTGAATTTAACATGATATGTGTAGCTAACACATATCACAGTAAAAAACGGACTCAAACTCAATTATAATTGTTTTGATATAACACTGATGACAAAATTAATATAATGAGCCTTTACAGCTTAAGAACAAAAATTTTCTGCGATGTTTCACGCATAACACTCTGAACGATTAAACAATAAGTACGGTTTCTATACCTAAAACTGGTAAATGGGTTTGAAAAAATACAATTGTCAGTATTTTAAATATAGAAAATACTTTTTTAATAAAATAATAAACAAATATGTATAGAAAACAAATATTAACTCTATAACAAACACACTTCAATATGTTAAGTAAGTTAAAATAGCGGTGCATTTTATGAATATTCTAACACTTTCGCTGTGTATAAATTTTACCGAGGTATAAAAAAAAATTAATAAGTTGCACAACATTTAAAAACATATTTTTGGAAATGAAGGAACGGTCAGAAACACTGATTAATTAATTTTATAGATAAGTTGTATAAAATGAATTTTTGTAATTAGATATTCAAACATGTTAGAAATTGTACTAGGTTACATACATTTCCGCCCAAACAGTTCCTGTTTAGTCTCTTGACTATGTATACATTTCAGGATTAAAATCCCATCTTCAGGTCAATACGAAAAACTTTAATCAAAGGTTAAAAAAAATTTTAAAACACACACACACACACACACAGTCAACATACGACATTTAGAATTTTGTACAAAGTCGTGGTCTATCGCCGGCCGGCATGTACATGTGTTGTACAGTACAAAATTCTAAATGTCGTATGTTGAATTGTGTGTGTGTGTGTTTTTTAAAATTTTTAGTCTTTGACGATTCAATATTGATGAATTTTTAACGTTTTTCGTATTGACCTGAAGATGGGATTTTAATCCTGAAATGTATACATAGTCAAGAGACTAAACAGGAACTGTTTGGACCGAAAGGTATGTAACCAGGTAAAATTTCTAAAAAGAACAGTTCAGGAGGCATCACAAAAATTAATAAAGCAAACATGTTGTAAACTATGTAAACAAGGCTTAAAATAAGTGTGTATTGAGTATTTCAAATAAATTCAATATAATAAGTCCAAATATAGACATCATTTAGGACTTAAATATGCTCAACAAATTCATGGGGAAACGTCTGAAAGATAGGAAGATAATTGACTTTAGTGACTAGTAAAAAATGTGCATTAATATTTTACCCTAAAATTCAATTTATATATTGCACCAAATCAAAGAGTTGTTCTGTACAACAGGTTTAACTTTCTCTTAGCCATGGCAATTTTAAGATTCTATTAACAAGTATTCTGGATACGTATTCCTTACTGAAATTAATTAGTATTGATGGTGTTTTGAGATATTCTAAAGAGTAGCACAAAACTGATTGTGCAACATATTTGAAAGTTATAAGTAGGTGGCTCTTTAAAATATGATGATCTTTAAGGAATAAAGCTTGATAAAACCGCAACGAAAATTATCAGTTATAACTTTGCCCTCACAAACTGTTTTTTTAGAAAATTACCTATTTCAGCTCACAAGGCCATTGACATCCACAATATGTTAAAGTAAATTAAAGCAAATCCTAGAATTCAAGAGTCTTTCTCATGAACCAAAAAGAACTTAATAATAACTGAAAAATCAAAGATCATTATTTAAAATTCTTAAAACAACAACACAAGATACTTTGATATAAGAACTGACCTTCTAACAATAATAATATAATTTATGATTTCCTGTAATTATTAAAGCAAACCCATGAAAAATAAAGCTAAATTAAGGTCTTCAAAATGATACTTTTAGTATTCTGCAAACGTTAAAGTTTTCACTGGGCTTGGTGTTGCAGTGCCGTTCAACAGCGTTTCCATAAAGGGTATTTTATTTGGACTGTTCTGATTTTTTGGAGTTATGGATAAATTGCTATTTTCTGAGTCAAAAGTGGTTGAATAACAATTTTTGGTCTCATTTTTTGGGCTGTTATGATTATTCAACATTTTCCAGAATCTGTTGTTTTCAAGCTTAGCTGGAGGTGGTACAATGGAGTGATTTTCTTTACCATTATTTTTATTGTCTTCTTGTCTACTTAAAGGAGAGAAATATCTTTCGATTACACCCATCTTGCACTTTTTGTCAATAATCACCATTTTTTTCTTTTTAATTTTTTCAGGCTGCATAACAACACTTCTCTTTAGTTGTTTTTTAATTTCTGTTCTTGATTCATTTTCTGATTTCGAATTGACTAATTTGATTCTGGGAAAAAGGGAAAAAGTTTTAACCATTTGTTTTTTCTCAGAAAGGCATTTTTTTGCCTCTATTTCTCCACAAAAATTATTTTCAACGGATATTTGAGGTGATACTATCATGGGAGATTCTGATTTAGCTATTTTCAATGTAGGAGCGTTACATTTGATGACTTTCAAACAATTTAGTTCACAAACCGATTGTTTGCAGATTTCACAAGGTTTGTGTAAAATTCCTGATAATTTATCCACGTATGATGAATTTGATTCTAAACTGTTACTGGTGGTTTTACAAGAGGAAAAAGAAGAACCAATACTTCCATCATCATTTTTCAGTTCTGTAGCTGTTTCTTTCGCTGTACAAGTATTTTCTAAACCGAAATTGGTTTTATTTCTCATGTCAAGGAAGGATGTACGACCACAAGGTTTGGATGTAGTGTTAGACGGGCCACTGTCTGTTCCAAATTCAATAGTATCAACTACTTTCAAGGGAAACTCAATACTAGATTCATTTTTCATTGATGAGTCGGTTTTCAAATTAACACAGTTTTCATCGTTAATACTGGTAGAAGACACATCAATAACAGAAGCAATTGTACATGGAACTCCATTGCATTGTTCAGTGGTGTTGTGGTTATTTTTCTCAATGACATTGACTTCATTTGGAAAGTTCAGGCTGGATACATCGATATTACAACTTTTGATGGAACTTTGTTCCACAGCAACGCTAAGAATTTCATCCAATAGCGACCTTACAACCTCAGTGTTTTCTACTTTGTTATTGAACAACTTAGCCTTATCATCCAATTCCATGACAGGTTTGCTATTTAATTTACTTAAGTATTCATCAATTTTTTTGCACTTCCATTCCATCAACGGGCTTTGTTTCCTTTTTCGCTTCTTTTTAACAAGTGGTTTGTCTTTCGGAGATGTATTTTCTTTTCCTTCAATTGTTGTAGCATACTGAATTTTTTCCTTTTCACATTCTGGATCAGACTTATGTGATGTGAGGAGCGAATTGTTACTCGAGCTACCACTAGTATTTGTTGTTACCTCTACAGCACAGTCAGGTGAAATTCTTTTGAAATGAGTATTTTTAAGATTTTCTTCTTTTTCCTTTGCAGTTTTGCTTCTAAATGATGTCTTTTTACTATTGTTGGATGTACTATGTTTTTTGGAGATTTTCTTTTTCAAGCCATTACTTATTTTATTTCCGGCATGATTTTTAGAAAGTTTGATCTTTTTCGCAGGGAAAGATGGGAGTGGAGAAGTTTTTCTTTTGTGGGCTCCAAAACCAAAGAGAGCCTGGTAGCCAAAACCCAGATTTTTTCTTGGTAGTAGAATCTAAAAATAAAAAAAAAACCATTATCAACTACTTAATGTCCTATTGTGTTCAAATCAAGAGCAAAACCTGTTAGGAAGTAATTCTTAAATGAAGACTGAGTCATTGAAGCTAGGCATATGTATTAGACATTTATGAGCAATCACGACAAATATGTTTGTAATTTTAAAATAAATGTCTTCAAATATTCAATAAGTAAAAATTGTATTTGGTTAGGCCTTTTGTATTTAGGAGAACGTCATATATTATTTGAAGGAGGATAAAAGCAATACAGTAGTAATGATTGAAAAAGTCCATTACATTGAAGGAGTCAATAAAATTATCAAAGAAAGGGCATATGAACTAGTAAACCATAATCCACTAGTTTCAAAATTTCAGTGTCTAATTCAAAAAACATTTCAAACATAATACTAAAATAGATTGGAGGAAACATTTATCAATTTCAAATCCAAGTAGGTATCCCAAGCTGTATTTTTGCTGTCTTCCAAAAATACACAAACTATGAAATAAATTGCATACAATAGTATCGAGAACCAATTCACCAACTTATCTCCTCTCAAATGGCTAGTTAAAAAACTTCAGGGGATTCCTTTTCCACAAACTTTTAGCATGACTGACATATATGATTTTATAGATAGTCAAAGATTTATCAACAGAACCTGATGGATATATGGTTTCTTTTGATGTGGGATCATTATATCCAAATGTTCCAATACCAACTACAATGGATATAAGATCTTGATTAAAGTCAAATAATTTTGAACATAAAATTGTTGATGAACAAACATTTACTTTTAATTAATTTATGTATGAAAGAAAATGTTTTTAAATCTCAAGACAAATATTACCGGCAGACATTTGGAACAGCAATGGGGGAACCCCCTCTTAGTTTTTAGCAAATATATTTTAAAGAAATTTTGAAACAAAAGCTACACTGAATTATTTACTTGAGTTTGGTTCAGGTATGTAAATAATGTTATCACTGATTTAAAACAAACTGAAAATCTCCAACAATTCATTTCACAATTTAACTCCTTTTATCTGTCAATCAAATTCAAATATGAATTACAATGTAACAGTTCGTTGGCATATCCTGACTTACTTGTGATTATATGGTTTCTTTTGATGTGGGATCATTATATCCAAATGTTCCAATACCAACTACAATGGATATAAGATCTTGATTAAAGTCAAATAATTTTGAACATAAAATTGTTGATGAACAAACATTTACTTTTAATTAATTTATGTATGAAAGAGAATGTTTTTAAATCTCAAGACAAATATTACCGGCAGACATTTGGAACAGCAATGGGGGAACCCCCTCTTAGTTTTTAGCAAATATATTTTAAAGAAATTTTGAAACAAAAGCTACACTGAATTATTTACTTGAGTTTGGTTCAGGTATGTAAATAATGTTATCACTGATTTAAAACAAACTGAAAATCTCCAACAATTCATTTCACAATTTAACTCCTTTTATCTGTCAATCAAATTCAAATATGAATTACAATGTAACAGTTCGTTGGCATATCCTGACTTACTTGTGATTAGTAATGAATCTAATTAGCATGAACTTGACATATTTATACAGAAAACCTACAAGCAACAACCTCTTCATAACTAAAGATGCATTTGCTCCAAACTCTCACAAAAGAGCAGTGTATAACAGTCTCATACATAGACTACTAAACATCCCTCTTAGTGAGGAGAGATACAATGAAGAGGTTAACAAGAATGTTGCTCAGTTTAATGGATACAGCTCAAGTTTAATTGACTGAATTATTGAACTGAATAAAAAAAAAAACAAAAAAAAAAACACTGAGAACGTTTTATTTTTTTTTAAATAACAAAAAAAAGGGTAACTATAGATCAGCTACATTCACCTTGTGTAATAAAATAATTCACAAATTATTTAAAAAAAATTACAATATCAACATAAGTTTTGCATCAAAATTCAAGCTCAAAAATTTTGTTGAAAGCCCAAAAAGTAGAAAAATCAGGAATATATCGAGTAACATGTGATAATTGTAATAAATTATGTATCGGACAAACACGTGAAAAACTATGAATTAGTTTAAAAGGACACATAAGCCACGTCAATTTTAACCAACCAAATACATCTGCAATTACGCTTTAGATACTGAACACTTTCTCTCAAAAATAAAATTAATCAAAGAAGTTAACAATAGTTAATATTTGGATGCTCAGGAAACTATAGAAATTAATTGAAGAAGACTGCAAGCTGTAAACAACAGGACACATTTAAAATTCGCCATTGATCAACAATCTATAACTCAAATATTCAAAATTTGTATAGGATACATTATCATTAACTAAAAAAATGCTCTGTTAAATCAAATCACCAGATGTACTGTAATCATATGCTTAACTATGTTTTGAAAACTATAATTTTAAATTTACTATTTTCGTGTCAGTTGTAATGGTTTGATGGATGATGTATTCATTGAATACAAAAGGCAACCTAATTAAAAAAAAATTAATGGATATTTGAAGACATTTATTTTAAAATTAGTGATTTATTCCAATAAGAAGAGCTTCTCTAAATGAAAGAAAATATGTTTGTAGTTTTAAAATTATTAGACTCTAAATAATTTTGTAAGGTACAAACAGTATATATGCCTGAATAGAAAAGCAAGGTCTTGAGCAAATCATAATAATAGGTCTAATATAAATAATAGGTTAAATAGGTTAAATAGTAGATAGATTAAATAGGTTAAATAGTAGATAGATAGTAAATAGATTAAATAGGTTAATAGGTTAAATAATAGGTCATAATTTTAACCAAATAAATTTAGTATCATTGACACTTAATACTAGTAGATTCATCATAAAAATAAAACATTATAATTCAGAACACTCTTGTTCATCCGAACTAGTATAGCGGACGCCCGATTTCAATATCAGGGAATTTAAATGAAACATAGTTGGACGTGGTTCATCATTTCGTTGTTGTGCCGACCAACTATGGTTATATTTCCTAATATTACTAATGAGCTAATTTAAGATATATTTTGAAAATAAGATATTGGAACATTTAATATACAACAGCAAACTAATAGGAGTGAAAAAATGTACAGTATAAAGTTTTAAATCCGTTACTAAAACATATTCAACCTGTCTTAAATCTTATAATAATTGGGTAATAAAACCAACATTCTTTAATGAAAAGGTAACACTACAAAATGTTTATAAGTAAAATACGTTCAAACAAAGCACATACTAGTTACCTTCACGATGCAAAGGAGAGAAATAGCAAATAACATGCAAGGAGCATCTTCATCAAGCAAAGGAAGAGGACTGGGATGAACAAATGGGCATTCTGGCAACAATAGAATAAACCACACATTCCAAGCTTGTGTTAACATAATTTTTACACAGTTGGATTTTATCATATAAAAGCATCTTTTAACATATATAATATATATATATGTGTTTGTGTGTGTGCAAATGTATATATCAGGGTGTCCACAAAATTAACTTCACAAAATTCCCGCATATTTCCCGCATTTCACGCCGACAATTCAAGTTTTTCCCGCCAGCTATGCCGCTATTTTGTCAAGTCAAATATACTTCAAAATGTTTATAGCAAATGATAATAATAATAATAATTATTGATGTTCAATCAATTGAGGCCCGGAAAACGTCACAAAGGTAAGGGACAAGCGCCTCCAATCGGCTAAGCACCCCCGATCGGTAGACACAAAACACAAACATCGGGCGTAGTGCTTCTCTCGTACTGTGGTTAACTCTGGAATTTTGGGGCAGAGCGGCAGCGATGAATAGGGTACAGTCCGGCCTAGAACTATCGTCTGTCCCGTCGTTGCCAAAATGCTAGGGGCTGTTTTGTGGCCAGCGGGCCCCGGACAGAGTCTGAGTAATCACTCGTTTCCATCTATCAGCCATTTCTTATCTTTGTTGCACTCAAGTCAGAAAGCAGTACCATGAATAAAGGCTTATGGAAATGCCAAAATACCTAAAGTAGGGTCCAAATTTGGTTTGAAACTGCTATAGTTTCAACAGCATAAAAATATAATATGTCTTTCCAGCTGATTTATTATTCAATGGCAGAATAAAACTTTTTGTTTGATTTATGATGAATTTTGCTTGGAAAGCTGTTGTTTAACCTAGATCACAAAGTATAATAAAAACAGATTTTTTTGTGTTACAGACTTTTGCTTGACTCACTGAGATACGAACATTTCCTTGTTTTCCCTGTTAATACTTTTAAAGAACTGAATAATAATTTTTTAAATATCTAAATTATTTAACTTAACACCAACACATTAACATTTTAATACTTGTTTCACAATTAAGGGCAAATATATAGTTTTTAAAGGTTTTTTTTTTAATTTAGTCTGCTCGCTGCAACTTGATAAATTTATTAAATTTTTATTTTAAACTGCACTGTAATACATTGATTCCCTCTTAGTTGGTCACAGAACCTATCACTTTCTGACCGGCCTGTACTTCTGACAGATCTACTGCCCTCCCCCGGCCGGCAAAAGTGACAGCGGTACGAGAAGCATCGTTCCCCAAACATCTCCGTTGGGCGGACATTATCGTGTTAACCGGCGGACACGATCGCCCTGATCGGCAAAAGAACACGGATCATCAAGAGCGGTGGGCACGATCGCCCCGGTCGGCGAACACGATCATCCCAATCGGCGGATATAATCGCCTATAAGAGCGGCGGACACGATCCCAGTCAGAGAACCAACACAATCATCTCGGTCGGCGGATATAATTGCCTAAGAGCGGCGGACACGATCCCGTCGGCGAACCAACACGATCATCTCGGTCGGCGGATATAATCGCCTAAGAGCGGCGGCGGACACGATCCCGGTCGGCGAACCAACACGATCATCTCAGTCGGCAGATATCGCCTAAGAGCGGCGGACACGATCCCGGTCGGCGAACACAATCATCCCGGTCCTACACGAACATCCCGGTCGGCGAACCTACACTATCATCTCTGTCGACGAACACGATCATCTCGGTCGGCGGATATAATCACTTAAGAGCCGTTCGGCGGACTCGGTCATTTCCGGTTAGCGGACATGATTGCCTAAGAAAGGCGAACACGATCGCCCCGGTCGGCGGACATGATTGATGAAGACTGGCGAATTCAATCAACAAAGTAAGCAGACCTGATGACCATCAAGTCCAAAGACCGGTCAACAGAAGCATCTCCTGCCGGCGGATATGTCTTCGATCGACGGGAATTAACGTATCCAGAATGTTTCCGAACAATGGGAATGAGCATCTCCGTTCAGCGGACACATCCATCTCCGGTCGGCGGACTCAAGTGTCTTTGATCGGCGATCACGGACATCTCCGTTCAGCGGATACGAGCGTCTTCGATGAGCAGCCACGACCGTATCCAATCGGCGGTCACGGACATCTTTGTTTGACGATGACAATCATCTCTGTTTGGCGGATATAAGCGTCTTCAATCGGCGGACATGAGCGTCTCATCCATTCGGCGGACATGGTCATCTCCGTTTGGCGATAACGGTCATCTCCGACCGGCGGTGAAGGTCTTCTCTGTTAGTCGGATACGAGCGTCTTCGATCGGCGGACATGAGCGTCTCCGTTCAGCGGACACATCCATCTCCAGTCGGCGGACTCCAGCGTCTCCGATTGACGCACATCTCCGTTCGGTGGATACGAGCGTCTTCGATTGACGGCCACGAAAGTCCCCGATCTTAATTGACGGTGAAGGATGTTTCTGGTCGGCACATACAGTACACTCTCGTTCATCGGAACTAATGTGGCGGACGGCCGGTTCGGATGTCAAAAAATTCCGATAAAGCGGAGTCCGTCGTGAGTCATCATTTCCTCCCGTACGGTGACCTATCGTGATTGTATTCACTATTGTTTTTAAGATAACACAAAAGATTTTATGAAAATAAGGCACTCAAATTTGAACATGGTAACAATGAAAGAATGGGAATAAAAACAACGCAGGAAATAAAGATCCAAAATCTTTATTCTCATATTCCATACTGTATTCATATTCCAGCAGTCAACTGACTTCCATGTAACACAGGTGCAGTCGCGACGCGAGACAGATTGAATGACAGTTTGGGAAGCGGTCGGCGCGGATGTTCACTTCCTGCCCCCTTACTCTTTCTATTTTTGTGGGAATACTCCACGGCCTCGTAAATCACATCGATGGGTACAGATTATGGAAAACGCCTGATGACTTTTGATGCAAAATGTGATACTTCACTGTTTTGCGGATAGAACGAATGGAAATTGAAGGCGCTAAAACGGAAAAATGATTTATTTCGTAAGAAAAAAATTAATAATATCCAGATTTTCAGTTCCGATAAAGCGGAGTTCCGATGTCGCCGAGTCCGATGAACGAGAGTGTACTGTACTAGCGTCTTCGATGAGCGGGTATGGGCATCTCCATTCAGCGGACACGGTTGTCTCCGTTCGGCAAACAAGCGCGTACCCTTTCGGCGTACTTGTACGTCTTCATTCGGCAGTGACGGTCGTCACCGTTCAGCAATAACGGTTGTCTTTGTTCGGCAGTGAAGGTCTTCTCCGTTTGGCGGTGTCGGTCGTCTTCGTTCGGCGGGAACGTCGTCTCTGTTCGGCGGATACGAGCGTCTCCGATTGACGTATACGAGCGTCTCCAATCGGCAAAAACGGACGTCACCGTTCAACGAACACGGACGTCTCCTTTCGGCGAGCACGGACGACTACGTTCGGCGAACACGGACATCTCCATTCGGCGGGCATTAGCGTCTTTTAATTTGGATTATTATGAAAAAACACACATTTTTCGGAAATTCCCGTATAATTCACTTTTTTTCACACCGATAAAAATTTTTGTATAATTCCCGCTTTTCCCGCAATTCCTGTTGCGTGGACACCCTGATATATATATTTATGTGTCTGTGTGTGGGTGTGTGATCGATGGACTTGGGAAACCCCTGAACCGTATGCCACGATACTCTGTATATGTATGGAAAATTTCATAGAGGGGTTTTATAAGCCATTAATTTTTTTATAGCCCTCAGAACTTAGTTCCAGGACCGTCATAACTGAATGGCAGGGTTTTTTAGAATTTTTTATCTGAGTTATTTATGAACACAACACATCGCAAAAAATATGTACATCAAATCAAAGGTGTACATGAAAAGAGAACAATGCCGCCTACCTGATCCTAAAAGTATGACAGGGTAAAAAATGGCAGGCGATCAAACTTTGCATTAAAATTATATTGCTAAAAACAACACATTCAGTAACTCCTGACAAACTCGACCTGTTGAGGTCACATCTGTAGCAATTTGCTAATAATGCAAAGCCCTTTAAAATGTTGTGTCATCTGATGTAGCCAATGCAGTTTCCCTGACACATTTTACTAGGGAAGTCCCCTAGAGAAAGTCCTGGGAAAACGTTCATTGGCCTCCGTCATATGATATGTAATTTTTAATAAAAACTACTTATTACAATTTTTTGTTTTTGCAGTTTCGACAATATGATTTAAATGATAATTTTGGAAGGGTGTCATTTTTTACTCGATCGTCCTTTGATTGCTTTGGGTTTTGGCATTGTTCTCTACTCAAAGACTTTGAATTTAGTATACATTTACAACGCAAATTTAGTGTGTTTTCACTTTGCATCAACAGCTCGGCTCAAACTTCAAGCTTTTTCAAAACGCCTTGAGACAAAGCCGAGTAATAAAAAGCTTAAGAAAAAGCTCTAAGGTTCAAATACTTGCACACCTCTTAGATAACAACAGATATTTAAAATATTTTTACTCTTTTTTAGTATTACAATTTCACAACTATCCCGCGATATTACAATTCAAAAAGAAAATATTTTTCTCAACCCACCATAGTAAACACAATGTTCATTAAAAAAAGCAAGATTTGAGAAAGCACGAAACTTGTGAGTTTTTTTAACTCGACTCGACCTAAAAAAATCAGTACCCGCACACCCCTACAAAACTCACCTGTGATGAATTGATTCTAAGTGATTAAGTATTTACAAGCACAAAGGCAAAACCTAAAAATTGTATTTATTATAGTCAAGTATAGCTAGTTACAGCTAAGTTGGCACTTCGGCCTGGCACGGCGCGACGCGGCAGTGTAGCTACAGGGGGGTGGGTGGAAACTAGGTGAAGACCTTTCTGCGAACATTTCACTGCTGGCTCACGGGGTAGACGCCCTCAGACAATAAATAATAGGAGACTGTACTGTTATGACAAACCACAAGAATTCCCAAACGACCTGCCTTTATTAGGATAATTGTGAACGGGTTTTCATGTTTTGACCTAAACCCATTTTATAAATGTTTTTTTTAGTATAGACATCATAATATGGTATATTTATTTTTAATTCTACATTATTCAGAATACACCATAACAAATTTTGAGTAAATTCCTATCATAAACAAAAAGGTTATTAGCCATTCACAATTGCCCAGCACAGTACTGCAAATCTTATGAATTGTTGGGTAAAAGTGAATGCCAACAGAAATATTATTTATAATTTATAAAATAATGCACCAAATTACTGTAACATTTAAAATAACAATTAAAGTTCTTTCCTGTTATTCTTAACACTTCTAGGCCTACGAAAAATGAAAGTTAAAAATAAAATTGACTCCCACAGAGCCAATGAATACATATATAATTTTTTTGTTCTTGATGGGATATGAGAACAGCTACAACGTCAAAATTAGTCACTGTAAACAAATAATTTAACAAAAGTACACTGCTTACATTTTTAACTGAATTGGGGCATTTGTGAATAACGTTTACAATTACTCCTTTTCGTAATTCTCAACCACCCCACAATTTTAAAATCACTAGGCGATTCGTAATTGGTAATAAATTATTGAATTTTTTCAGTTGATAAGGAAACCTTTCCTAAGGCTTTAGCCTCTTCTCTATAAGTGGTTCAAAATAATTCTTTAATTAAAAAATTATTTTTAATTAATTATTTTCGCTGAGTGGTCAAAGTTATACACATAAAACTTTGTAAGGGTATTTTTCAATAAAAAAAAATACCAAAAGAAAAAATACTAATTCTTTGAAAATTGTTAGCAAGTTTTAACAGTGTATTAAGATAAGGCCAAAAACTTGTTGCAAGTTGGTTTTTAATGCTATTAATGTTAGTTTCAAAGTTATAGGCACCTTTCACGATCACCACAATTCACAATTACCCCGGTCAACCTACTAACTTTTAACTAATGTGCAGCATTATTTACTAGCATTTTTGTGTTCTTATCCATCTAGCGCCTTCATGCCAGCCGCGAAGATGGTTGATGCAATCCGCATGACTTCAGGCAATTCTTTTTACCTATATATTAGTAGAGGATTTTTAATTTTTTTTTTTTAAGTAAAAATTTTTATTTAATTACATTTTCGATGATACAATAAGTACTGACCCAAAATGACATAAAATAATAAAATACTGACAATACGACCAACCGTTCAATGTGACACTTTGGAGGAATTTCTGTATTTTGACCACGACAGGTAATGTGTTAAGTACTACAGTATTGTAGTAAAATTAATCGCAAAATGAAACAATTTTTGGTTAGCCAATTTCTTTTGAAATGTGTTTTATGGCATCCCCTAACCTTCCTCGGAAAAGTCCCCTGAAATTACATATGTGGATCATGCCCAAAAATGAGGGGTTGGCCTATAAGGAGTTACAATAAAATTTGGGTACTAAGCATACAAAATTAAATACCTTCCAGAAGGTTTATATATATATATCAAAATAAAGGTCTTAAAAAGGAGAAAACAAGGCCCTAAACCGACCACAATATAACGGTCGGAAGAAAAATGGCAGGCGTTGAAATTCAGAATAAAATAATACAGTATACTCCTCTTAACTGGGAGGGCTCCTTTAAACAGGTCTCCGCTTTAACCGGCCTACCCGGGCACAAAAACAACTTCTTTTTAACCAGCAATTTTTTATCTCAACATGGCTTTAAGAGTCATCATCACCCCTGGGCCGGTAACCCATTGTTGCGCAGTCGACAATGTTAATCACACGGCTTTTATGCTAAAACGTGGTCTTGTATTCCCCTGTTTCGGACGCCGTTTTTCAACCGATTTTCTTGAAATTTGGTAAGTGTTTAGTTGAATAGTTATACTAGGTTTCTCATACCTCAGAATTTTGAAAATTTAACAAATATTACTCTCTGTGACGTCGCAAAGTAACTCGATTTTCTTTAGTTAATATTTCAAAATTTAGTAAAATTTTCAAAATTTCGAGGTATGAGAAACCTAATATAAAAATTCAACTAAACACTTACCAAATTTTAAGAAAATCGGTTGAAAAACGGCGTCCGAAACAGGGGAATACAAAACCATGTTTCAGCATAAAAGCCGTATGATTAACATTGCCGATTGCGCAACAATGGGCTACTGGCCCAGGGGTGAAGATGACTCTTAACAGGCTGTATTTCACCGCAAACGTTTTCTTATCTACTGTTTCATTCAATTCAACATTAGCTTATATCATATTGTGTATTGACCTTTTCAAACCAATTCAAATGAACTGTCAACTAATCAACTGAGTGTATGCCACCTCAAGAAAACAAATCATTATTAGTGTAGTTTAGCCGTGGATTTCATGGGTGTCAGATGTTCGCTATAAATTATATAGAGTAACAAAAGAGTTGTTTTTCCAGTCATAATTGCATTTAGGCTATATAAATTTTAGACGTTTTTAAAGGTACATCGGTTTAACTGGCCAAATCGTTATCCAGCCGAGGCCTGGTCCTGGGGTGGCCGGTTAAGAGGGAGTCTACTGTACTATCAAAACTTTGAAATTCAATAACTTTCGACATATTTGACCTTTTGAGGTCTGGTTTTCTGCTATGTACTCTAATTATTAATAAGACATATAAAATTATGTATAGCATATTTATGGACTAAGAAAATTTTTTCAGAACATCCTCTTTTGGGATGTCTATGTAGAGTGTCTATACCATCACTGGTAATATGATAGGCATATGTCAAGCTACCCGCATTTTCAATGGTATTTGTATCCACAAACCGCACCTCAAAAGATCAAGTATTTAGAATATTATTACATTTTTAAGTGTTTAGGTCAAAATTTGATTTTTATTCAAAGTTTGACAGATTGCCATTTTTGACTCAGGGAAAATTTTGTGATAAGGTTTGCGTTATTAAATTCTACTACTTAAGAGCTTTAATTTGATATACATAAACCTATTGGTCGGCGAAAGATTTATTTCTGACTCCACATCAGCCATCCCATCATTTTTAGGCATATTGCCCACTGGGGATTTTAGGGGACTTTTCTGAGGGAGGTCAAGGGATGACATAGAACACATTTCAGCAAAAATTGGCTGTCTAAATTTTTTTTTTTTCATTTTCCAGCCATATTTTGGTTTACTACACTACAGTATTGCGTGTAGCTTTTATATTTAAGACAGCACTTGAATAGTGAAAAAATACTTGAGAATAATTTATTGAACACAAAACAATAAACAGACATGCTTAAGCAAATACCAGTGAGACAAAACATAAATTTTTAACTATAATGTAACAGACCAAAAATTTTAAAATATCATCACATGAACCTTATCAGCTATTTTTATGGAGCTATTTGTAAACAAAAGCTATGAAAAACGTATTATTCAACATATAGTAAAACAGAATACAATTGTTAGTAGGGAATTGAAATAAATATTAGTACACCCTACTTTGTACTTATTAAAGGAAAGCAGAGCTAGATGCCAGGAGCAAGCAATTATAGCAACAAAAATGCATCTACCAACCTCAAAATAGCCTTGGTTAGAAACCCTACACTTAAGAGGGGACACCAGGACCCGGGGGTTCAGTCTATCAATATCACATCTTCCTCGTCTTCCTCGTCCAGAACTATAATGTTCGTTCGATCTGAAACCAGAATATACAACATTAATCTTGATTGAAGTGTGTACAATTATAATTTCAAGGAAACCATATTTTGAAAAAGTTATAATGAGAAATAAATACTTTTGTTAATGCAGGTCTTTTCCTATACTCAGAAATTTTTTATAGAATTATTTTAGAATATACAGTTTATTTTCCTCATATTAAGAACGTATGTTTGATGTAAAATATTTTAAGCAAATATACACAGCCCAATAATGCAAAAAGATTTATAGGCCCCCACTGGGGGATTGATAGCGTCAAAGATTTAACCAACAAAAAAAGACACGAACAAACAACTACCGGTACTCATAACTTAAAAACTAGGCTGTGGATAGGCCCTATACAACGGCTCCTTTTTCCTTTTTCCGGAAGCTAATAATCACATAATACAGAAAATGAGTTTCTATCATGTTTGTAAGAGCCTTAATAATTTTAGAAAAGGCTAAATTTCAGTACTTTTCAAGGGCATTGAAAATTTACCACCCGGGCCGGGTATTAAATTTTAAAGACTGTAAGAATTCTTCTTTTTATAGTGTCTGGGAGCTTGTAGAACTTTTCTCATTTTTCTTAGGGGTGTAAATGTTGTTAATTACTAATTAAATGAAAATTCTCTTAAATTTTCCCTTCACAAGCATATTGTGAGTAAAGTCTATTCCAAATGGTAAATGTAGTTTATGGAGATTTTGTGATATGTGTAACAGTGGTATTTCCACAAACCTGGATGTTTCCTCGGTATGGTGCGCTGTGGCGTGGAGATGGAAGCGGCTCCGACACCTGTGTTCACCGAGATCTGAATGTTTGGCATCTGCACTACGCCCATGGGGCCCGCCCAGCTGCTGTTATCGCAAGAAAAATACTGTAAGAGCAGAGAGAAGCATTGGTAAATGTGCTTCTCCCCAAAATTAAAGAGAAAACACAATAAACAAAAGCCTACAAAACATTTTATGTTTTACACCATAACCAAGCATATTTCTCAAGTAACCCAGAAAATAAACCACATAATTGTGTTTTTGGTGAATATGAAAATGTAAAAGTATTTATTCTCAAAAAGAGTACAAAATACGGATCTGATTTCTTTTAATTCTAAGCATTCCTGACATTAATTTACTGAATAGCAATTTACAGCCGTGTGAAAAAAGTTAAAGAGAAAAGACATATTTCCAGGCAAGGTTCCCCTTTTCAATTTGGCATGCACTAAAATAGAAAGTAGTTGAAGGTTTTATATAAATTAGACGGTTTCATTCTTAAATAACTCATTTTAAACAGTTCTTTACTCATTGAAACTATATACCAGATTATTTCAATCACAGAGGATATCAACTCCCAAAATACAAAAATATATTTAGAGCCACAATGCCCTAACCTGAACTAGATTAATGGATCTACTAAGGGCTGGTGGAAATTTGGACTGTTTGAGGAATTTTTTAACTTCAAATAAACATATAATTTAAACATTTTTAATAAAAACCATCATTACTACATCTGAATTTTGGATCAAATTTAATTTTGGTACTCAATAACAAAAGTGATATTGTTGAATAAAATTCCATACCCCATTTTTAATCAGTCTTTCTAAAAAGAGTAGGCCTATGTATATTAATGATGGGTCGGTTTTTAAAGTCGGTAGTCAATTTTATTGGTTAACCAAGAATTGATAAAACATGTCAACAAATTTTGGTTTATCGGTTTTTTTACTAACGATAAAACGGTAAACAGGAATCAATTATAAAGGAGAAGACGGTCTTGGAAGACAATACTATTGTAATATGAGATGGAACAACTGACGGTAAGAGCTCTGTTCAGAGCTCTATTCGCTTACTTCATTTCTTATCAGTTCACTCATTTATGTCCTTATCAGTTCCCTAGCCATTATGATATCTTTTGTGAAATATTTGTCGCAAAAAAACAATCATAGCTCATTTTCTTTTGTCTGAGTTTCGTGAATTGAATAAAACTTCAATAAAAGTTGAACAACCTACAGTTCAAATAAGTGAACTAAGGTTATTAATTTGTTTATAATATTGAACTTAAAAATTACAACAGTACTTTTTTTTAAATTGTACATTTTTCAACTATAGAAATCAAAATTGTATTTTGCTCTATTAGAAGAACTAAAACCAAAAATAATTATCTGACCAAACAGTATTTTTTTCACAAATAATTGCTGGTACAGTAATTCTTAAAGGAGACATAAAATTAATTGTAGACAAAACTTTTTCCCATTTAATTTTTGTTTAACTTCAATTAATTGTAATTCTGTCCATTGTAATGGTGTAATTGATCTTTTTTACCAGTTTCAGAAAAAATATTAGGCCAATATTGTAGTAGGGTAAATATTTCATAATTTTATGATTATGTACTTACAGTGACTAAGTGATCTATTTAAAAAGAATAAATGTGTAACGGATTCAGCCTGATTTTATATGGTAACCTTGATTTGTTTTATGTTTTTTACCTAAAATAAACCAAAATACCGACAACCAATGCCAGTTAAAAACCGAAGTGATAAACTTTGCAACCGACCCATCACTAATGTATATATATTCCACTCACAAAGCAGCTCAGTAAAGTATAGGTAAACGTTCCAATTAATCTGGTGAATGCTTGGGGTGGGAGTAAAAGCATGCAAGTGTGAACGTTGGGGAGGAGATTCATTAGGGATCTGTAAGTCTTCGGGTGATGGAGGTGCCCCAAGCACTGCAATTCAAAATGAAAATGGCCGATGTTTCCTGTTCCAAAAATAAAACCTGTAAAAATTCATTGGCATTTGTGGGCTCTTCAGTTTACAGAGAACAGTATGCAGTTCAGGATCCAAGCATCATCACAGTTTGCTAAAGTAAGGACACTAAAGTCCACAAATTTAAAGTCTATAAATTTAAGCGGGTAGTTAATGTGTTAACCAACACCCTTGTTCAATGCCGATCAACCATGATGTTTGAAGAGGAAATTTACGATAAAGCATCTTTCATGAGTGTATCAAGTGAGAAATAATAAAAAATAACAGTTAAAATCCACAGGTGTAATTTTTACAGGGCTTATCCGTAATGCCAATAGCAATGAAGGGGCCAGCAGCACTCAATTTTGAGGTGGCTATTTTTAATTTGAATTATCATGCACAGTTTAACCTAATGCTCGCATGCCTCTCCCCTACACCATGTACAAACAAGACTTACTTTCTCACTATGGTGGTTTATGACAGGCTATAAATTTACATGTTTAATGTTTGAGTCGATTGTCATTAGTATATAACAATGACACCAACGATAACAATGAAACCCAAGAGTAAAATAAATACTTAACCTTAAAAAGTCCAGATTAAAAATATTTATCACTATAAACCTTCATAAAAGTAAATTTTTACTAGGTAGATAATTTTAAAAATTTTGAAATTCCTGCCGGACTACAGGTAATTGAAACAAAATACTTAGATAATTTACTTACGGATACAGGCTGACTAGAGCTAGGTTTAGGATCCTTAGCAAGCACAAAAACAATTTATTGCTTAAGTATCGAAATAAACTGGTGTTAATGCTAAAAGGTAGGTATGTTGTTTACTATGGTACATACAGCACAAATATTAAAATTTTAGTTACATGAATACAGGTCAATCATTGTTCAAAGCAATATTCCATAAGTTACTTAATGTAGAAAGGAGCTGGTCAAGAGTATTTTTTGCGAGGGTATATAACATTAAAAATAACATTGGAACAATATATTGATATTGTTCCAATGTTATTTTTTATGTTATATACCCTAAAAAAATATTCTTGACCAGCTCCTTTCTAGATAAATGGTATAGCAGCATTGATCCATCCAAACATGCAGTTATCTGATAATGATACATTGAGAAGACAGAGTTTTTTTGGGGGGGGGGAATTGGTAATTTGTTTTTCTCTCATTTGATCTAATCAGTTGAGGAAGCTAATCAATAGGATAAACTAGAATCAGAATCACAATAATAATTGAAGCAAGAGTATCAGGAGTCCAAATCAACTATTATCAAAGGGGAAGTACATCCTACACTCATCTCTCATTTATATTTGGCTTTAAACTACCTATTGAGTTAGGTCGCCATTTCAGTAAAGGTGTTAAAGGTGTTAAAGGAAAGCATCAACTCCTGGAAATATCACTATAATTACCATGAAATAATGGTAGACTGGCATTAAATATTTATTAATTTTATTGATTCACTTATTAAAAACTGTTTAAGAGTAACCAGTTTACCCTATTCTTAAGTTGATAAATAACTTTTTGTTTTTAACTTTGACTCACCGGCATAGGAACTTGTGGGACCTGCTGCACTTGAGGCTGCATCGAGGGAGTACTTGTTTGAGGCACCGGCATCATCGGCGCAAAACTTCTATACAAAACAGTGCCAGGAGGAAGGTCTTCGGGCCGGAATGTCGAAGGGTCCACCAGGACAAACTTCGTAACATCTGGTGGGGCGGGAAAACTAGTCGAAGGAGCACAATATGTCGACGTGCTCGGTTTAGGCGTTAGAGGTGGAAGGCTGTAAATGACTTCCTCCACATGAGGAGATGGTGCTTTTTTCTTTGGAGGACCATCCATTTGAATTGTTATATCAACAATTTCCTCGGGTAACACATTGACATCACCTTCAACATTCAGTCTTTTTTTCACACTGTCCCTCACTTGTATTATTGGTATGGTGGCACCATCATTAGTCTTTAAGCAACTACCTTTGGTCTCACTTACAACCTAGAAGCAAACATCAAAATCAATATAAGAATGTATGATTTCATTTTAATATATTTTTAAGTGTTTGAAAATTTATAACATGAATGTCACTTTTATTTTTATTGCTTTGACGGTTTACGAGTATTTCACTTACGGAAGGCTCTTGCTAATCCTACCATTATCAGATCTGGATAGCTCCAGATTGGTAAAAATTGTGGACGAATGGATTAAAGCGTTTTCCAGAGCCAACTTTATTATTGTCATTTACTCACTGTGTTATAGTGACTTTCAATTAGGGATGTGTCGGTACCTAAAGTCGGGTTCTTGGAAAAAGAACCGGTACCAAGAACCGATGTCAAAATCTCGGTACCGGTACCTCGGTCTATTTACAATAAAATGAAACTAAAACCAAACGCACCCTTATTTAAGTATTGCATAAAAAGAATAGGCTAATTCACTAATACAGGTAAGAATTTAGCTCAAGTACTTCTAACTGATAAGAGCTTGTCTGCAACACAAACAGAATTTTTCTGCTAAATATTGAACACTAACCTCAACGTCATCGTCACTGTCACTATCGCAAACGATCACCGTCACATCATCAATCGCAGAGGTTTTGTCTGACTTGTCAGGGCTGGTAGGGGCAGACCTGATGTCATCCTTTGATTTTATTTGTGGCTTGGTGTCAGGAGAGGGGCTTTTGATCTTGGCACGAGAAATAACTCTCCTTTTTCTGCCACTTCTTGTGCGATTGGTCACAAATTCCTTTGTACTTTCATCCGAGCTGCTATCATCATTGCTCCTCAGCCCTTCTCTGCAACAATAGTCAATCACATTTAAAGAGACTGTCTAGTACAAATGCAAGACATAGTTTTAGAAAACTTTGTACAAAGAAAAATTTAGAACTAGAGTATGTGGTATGCATTGAATTCAGAAAACATTAATTAATTCACCAAAAACAAAAATTCAGCAACAAGTATGCTCTAGAAATGGGTTAATATATCTATATATTAATACGCAAGCATGTTTCATTTCCTTCTTTTTTTCTCAGCTCAATGTGCGTCGAAGCAGAAATCCACGTATATCATTAGAGAAGTACTGTCCTGTAGATGAGCAGAATCCCATTGTAAATAGTGGCGCCGGCGATGCACCACGCCACGCCGTCAACTCCGTCAGCCCCATTCACACAATATGACCTTTTGCCGTGCGCCATTTACGGTGCGACGTCTTAAGTAAAACTAATAACTTTGTACTATTACAATTCCTATTGATAAAGTTATTTCCTTACTCCTTAACTTTGCGCCATAATACAATTTTATATTTCAATCTGTGCAGCGGTCCACACAAGCAACAGCGTTTATCAACACTTGCCTTACTGCGTCTGTCTGAGGTCTCAATAAGCCTTGGTCTGCCGCACAGCAAAAGACAAAAATGTAAACATGGAATTAGATAACTTTATACAGTAAATCCAGTCACGAGCTAAAACACATGAAAAAGGAGAATAGTGGTAGGAAGTTACTCATCACGTCCTGCATTGTTAATCGTCTACGTAAATAAATCATTTAAGGTTAAAAAAATTATTTCCTTACTATTGTACTCCCAATAATCTGATCGGTTGTCTAAAAAATTAATTATATAACAATAAAGCTAAGACTGTACTAGATATCTGATGACGATCTTTTGTCAATTAATTATGAGGTAAGAGACTCTATTGTGTTTCAGAAATAACGATTTGAGTAGCGTAGAACTATTAGGAGATTTCACTTATTTATGTAGAACTTGGATAGTTAGATTTCCATAACGGACCAGTAAAAACGTCAGGACAACTGACAAAAATCCCACCGAAATTATTGCTGTATGACGAAAAATTTGTATGACCAAAGTTATAAAGATAGGAAGTGAAAACGCTAATAATTTATAATAAACAAACACCGTATTTTTTAATCTTATTTTGAAACGGATGTAAAAAAATCATAGGTATAGATTCTTACACCTGTTGTTTTTTAAAATGACCTTTTTTATTTTCTTTTTCTAACTCTTTTCACTAAGTTTTTTCTGTTAGGCTTATAATTACTTGAAGTCTATAAGCACGTTTCCCCTTGGACATTGTTTTGACTGCACGAATTAACACTCAAAGATCATGTAAAATTTGTAACAGTGATGAGGATTGGGACAGGAAGGCGACGACAGGTGCGCAACTGAAGCGAGGGAGAGGGAGAGGGGTCACGTGCCTCGACGATCAAGACACCAAAAACAATCAAAACATCAGGTGTTGTTCTGCCCGATGCGTGGGTGGGAGGAGGGGTGAGGGTGCAATGACCTTCTTGAATGACGCATTGGGATGTGAAACGTTAGCAGAAGTCTGGGGTCCACTGCCAACTACCGTATAGGAACTTCTCTTTGATTTCATTTCCACAGAAATAAAAATAAATTAAAATCTTCGATTAAGTTATTAAAGTAAAATGAAAAATAATAAATAAAAAAGGTTAAATAGCCATGCGACGTATTATTAGCCAAAACAAAAACTATGACGGTCCAAAATGAGTTTCCCATTTAATTCATAACAATAATACACTGATCAGATGTGGTTGTATTTCAGTAAAGTGATAAGGATGGAAACGGAACTCCACCATCAACGGTAAAAAAAAACAAAAACAAACTGAGATACCATTACCAACCACTCCCTTTGACTTTTATTCGACCTTTCTTCCTGAATTGGTCCACACAGTACGTATGGCGGGTTGCCATGGTTACCATTCACCATCCAATCACAGGCTCAAACGACAGGTTGTCTTGGTTACCAATCCTCCAGTCATGCTTACTGGTCACAATGTGTTGTCACCGAGATTACTGTAAAAGTGGAACTAGTTCCAAAAACCGATTACGTTGGTTGAATACCTATGTGTCTGTGAACACGATAACTTTTGAACGGAATCTCCGCTTTTGATGAAATTTGGTACAGGAGTGTAAGTTAGCATCTACTTGAATGAGTTTGCGAACCAGAATGACCGGACCATGGGAACGGGGTTTCATGGGGTTTCAAAAAAGTAAAAATGGGTTTTTGGCTTTTTTTCCTTTATTTATAAAATTCAACAATTTAACTTAAACCCATTTAAAAGAGCTTAAAAAACAAACAATCTGAACAGTTGATAAAGCAGTCTCTTTCAGAACTATCTGAATGGTTTAAGTCAAGCGGGTTAAAGCTAAATAGTGAAAAAAAACACAACTTGTCCATTTTAAAACCGCTCAAGATAGGAATAATTTTGAATTCAACGTTGAAATAGAAGGAAAAAGACATACAAATTTCTGAATCTACAAATTTTTGGGTTTGCAAGTTCAAAAAAAATTAAAATGGGGAGAATATTTACAAAACCTGGGTAAGAGATTGAATTCAGCCTGTTTTCAAATGTCGGTGTTGCAATCAGTTGTGACCTTGAGACAAAAATGGTAGTATATCAAGCTCTTTTTGGATCTGTAATGCAGTATGGTACTTAAATCTTGGGTAGTAGTAGTAATGCGGACATAATTTTTAAAATTCAGAAAAAAATATCAGAATAATGACATTTTGTAGTTCAAGAACATCCTGCCGTAATTAAAAAAAAAAAAAATTAAAAATCTTAACATTGCCCTCTGTTTATATTCTGAAGTGCTTGGTTTACATTAAACAAAATATCAATTTGATTCTTGATCAACAGCATTTTCTCGATTATGACAGAAGGCAAGTGACACAAGAAGTGTTGCAATATCCTATTCATAGGCTTACTTTGACTGAACATTTGCCTCAGTACATTGGAAAAAATAGTATAATAAGCTGCCTTCTGATTTTAAAAGTATTTATAAATTTTGTATTTTTAAGAGTAGAGTTGAAATACTTCTTGTTAATAGAGCCTATTATAGTATTCAAGAATATTTAAATGATGTCATCCACGTAGAATAAGCTGATATGTATTTTAGGCCAAGTTTTGTTATGTAATTTTTATCAATTGACAATGTCACCTGTTTCCCCAGGTTTGGTGGATTGTGAAAATGTATTTTTGTGACAATAAAGTTCTTGATTCTTGATCACTGCTAATGAATCTAGTACCGAATGAATCAAGAGTCAATACGAGCGTCTCCGGGCCGCGGTCGCGAGCGTTTACAGTCTGCAGTCGCAAGCATTTTGATTGGGGATCACAAGCATGTCTGGTTAGCAATCTTGATCAGAGCGTCTTGATCCGTGATCGCATGCGTCTCCATAATTTAAATTTTTTTATAAATTTCAAGAATAGAAGGCAAATTTAAGACAGTTTCCTGACTTTTCAAGACCATTGTTAAATTCAAGACTTAGGAGATTTTCAAGACTTCTTGACACCCTGTATTCTGACAGTACAACTAAGATGTGTTTCAATTAGAAATAAATTTTAATTTTATAAAATACCTCCATCGCAGCAAACCTGCGTACTCAGCGAATTTCTAACAGAATTTGGTTTCTTAGTGAATTTCCCATAGGGAAGAAGCTATTACTGTAGGTCTCATGGTAAGAACTAAGCCCGACACAATGTTACTTTTTTGTTTTGAGGTGCCCAGAGACCAAAAATAATAGTCACTAAAATTTATATCTGTATATACAAGAGCTTTAAGATGATATACAAAATTGCATGTGATTGCCTTTAGAATTTTTTAGTTTTGTTTATGTAAACATTTTCAAAATTGTTAAATTTCTTGACTAGTTATATTTTTAAAGCTGTAGTATTACCATGATTTTCAAAAATGTTATCTGTACCTCACAAAAATTATAATCAGACATTAACATTTTTGTTTTAAATTTTTTTCAACATAAAGTCAATTTTTTTCATTAACTACTTAGGTTTTTTTTTAATCGTTGAAATACCAATCAAAATAATTTATGATAAAAAATATTGTTTTCAATTGTTTTATTTCAACCCAGCTTTTTGTTTTCATACATAAATCACAATGTGTTACAGGTGTCCTCTGTAGGGTATTGGGTGACCAAACTGCATCCTTAACTTCACGCCCAAGACCCGGGACTTCCTTAACTTATTTTTCTTATTTCCTTAACTTCAATGGGCTGGCTCATCCCTCCGAGCTGGCTCCTCCCTCCGGGCTGGCTCCTCTGAACTGTCTCCTTGTCGGCCTGCCTCCTTCTGACTGTTTCCTTTTGGCCTGCCTCCTTCTGACTGTCTCCTTTCGGCCTGCCTCCTTCTGACTGTCTCCTTTCGGCCTGCCTCCTTCTGACTGGTCACCTTTCGGCCTGCCTCCTTCTGTCTCCTTTCGGCCGGCCTCCTTCTGACTGTCTCCTTTCGGCCTGCCTCCTTCTGTCTCCTTTTTGCGATGCCTCCGTCCGTGATGCTTCCTTCTGGCTACCACCTCACTGGTGGATGTGCTCCTCTTGTCTGGGTCGGGCGGCGAGTATTTACTGTTGGTCTGCCCAAGTTACTTTCTTCAAATCCGCCAGCTTGTACTGCGTCGCTTTGTCTGTGGGGGATGCCTGCAACGCTTTGTTTTTAACTTGAACAGTTGCTTGCACCTCGTCAGCTCGGGTGTCTTGAATGGTTGTTTGATTTAGCCACTTGCCAATACTAAGGCAAGAGCATCCCACGAAGATTACAATTCCAGTTACTGCGCTCACAGGAACCATTTTTACTTTTTCAAAGTAATGTTTGAAATGAAAACATAACCGTGGTTATTTCTTAATTGTTAGTTTTTGTTCAAGGTTAATTGCAACATGTTAAAAAATTTATTTGCAAGAAGTCTTTTGATATGGGTATAGCTTCTCAGTGACATAAAATTAAATATGGTTTTAATCTAATTTGATCACAAAAACTCTATAATATAAATGACAAAAAAGATTGTAGATAATAAATTATTTTTGTCACTGTTTGCACTACTCACATTTTTGTTCACTATTATTATTTTATCCATTTAAAATCTTTACTTGAAGTAGGAACTTTATAATATCATCTTGTAACATGTTTTTTATCCATGTTACTAATTTAATACTAAGTGTCGAAGTCTAAGTTCTTTACAGAATTTCATTAATTAAAAAAATCAAAAAATCATATGGCAGCCAACCTACGTACTCTCATCCGCATGGATTTCATGGGGAAATACAAAATACCAAAATTCCATTGGAAATTTGCTGAGTACGCAGGTCTGCTGTGACGGGGGTATTTTAAATCTAAAGCCATCTACTAAAATGTCAATGTTCCAATCACTAATAATTAGGGGTGGGCGAGTAGTGGTTTTACGATTCGAGTCGAGTCGAGTATTGCATCAACTACTCGGGGATCGAGTCGAGTCGATTAGTAGTGTGAAAAAGTTTAAAATGAGTTTTTAAAAATAATATTAATTAATAAAAGTAAAAGTATTATTAAATTCATCTTTATGCATGAGAACACTGAAAGATAACATCAATTTAGGGTACGACAATAAGAACTACAGTACACTCTCGTTCATCGGAACTAATGTGGCGGACGGCCGGTTCGGATGTCAAAAAATTCCGATGAAGCGGAGTCCGTCGTGAGTCATCATTTCCGCCCGTACGGTGACCTATCGTGATTGTATTCACTCTTGTTTTTAAGATAACACAAGAGATTTTATAAAAATAAGGCACTCAAACTTTGAACATGGTAACAATTAACCTATAGGAATAAAAACAAAAACAACGCAGGAAATAAAGATCCAAAATCTTTATTCTCATATTGCATATTCATATTCCAGCAGTCAACTGACTTCCACGTAACACAGGTGCAGTCGCGACGCGAGACAGACTGAATGACATTTTGGGAAGCGGTCGAAGCGGATGTATTGTCACTTCCTGCCCCCTTCCTCTTTCTATTTTTGGTGCGAATACTCCACGGCCTCGTAAATCACATCGATGGGTACAGATTATGGAAAACGCCTGATGACCTTTGATGCAAAATGTGATACTTCACTGTTGTGCGGATAGAACGAATGGAAATTGAAGGCGCTAAAACGGAAAAATTATTTATTTCGTAAGGAAAAAAAATTAATAATGTCCAGATTTTCAGTTCCGATGAAGCGGAGTTCCGATGTCGCCGAGTCCGATGAACGAGAGTGTACTGTACTTAGATAAAAGTGATAAAAAAGTAAATATATTTATTTACAGTTTTCCTCTTACAATGTGTAATACAAATCAATTTCTGAGAATTAGGCTTAAGTAAAATATTTAATCAACAACAAAATTAGGGATGGACGGGAATGGATTTTTAGTTCGGGACGGGAATTTTTTATTTCCCGTCCAATTTCGGAACGCAATTGCTCTCCTCAACGCTATCAGGAAATATTCGTTTTGACTTTTATCTGAGTGTCGTATAAAGAAAAATTAATGTTAAATATCAACTGGTTCTGTTTCCAAACTGTTCCACTTGTTTTTGTATAAGTTACAATGAACCTCCTTGAGTTGAAAAGATTTTAAATATCTAATTTTTATATTTGCAGTATACAATAAGATAAGGATACAGTACAAATTTTCTTGTAACCAAAAAAATTAAAATCAAATCACTAAACAATATACATATAAAAATGTCCATTAAAATTTTATAAAAGTTTGTTGAATGAAATATTAAACGTTTTTGTACAAAAAATGTCCATTAAAATTTTATAAAAGTTTTGTTGAATGAAATATTAAACGTTTTGTACAAAGAATTAACAGAAAAATTATGTACATCAAAATATAGATTAAAACAAATGAAAAAATTGTAAAGAAAACAAAACTGTATTACATAAATAGGCCTAAGGCCTGCTCAGTTAAAAAATAACAAAAAAAAACAAGAAATTGAAATTATAATAAATATTAAGGAATGAAGTGGTTCAACAAACCAACGCCATTTATAACCCCAAGAAATGTTCTTTTTTTACTTATTGATTTAACTGAGACAGGTTCTTACATATAGATTATCATAAAAATTGAACTTTGAAAATATACACTATTAGACCTAATTATTTTTATTTTTCTTTCTATGTATTCATTTAGCTATTTTTTGCTATATTAAAAAAGGAGTGTATGATGAAAAAATCAATAAAAAACAATGAAGGTTTTAAGTTATGAACCTCAAAATCTAATAAATGTATTTGTAATGTTTAATGAAAAAAATATATATTTAATGGGATTTGAAGTTTTTCATTTAAAAATTATATTAAAAACATAAAACAAAAACATTATAAAACAGTAATTCAATTAAAGATTGATTTATTTAACACTTTGCCACTTTCCTTTTGGAAAGTCACACAACTTTGGTTGACGTTTTGTTTAATTTGTAAGAATTAGACGAATTAAACGAGCCATCCCTTAGTTTTCTACGACAATTGGTTCAGAAAGTAGCATTTGGTACTAGGAGCCAAAAACACCCCTCTTGAATAAATTACTGCCGGGCGTCGAACAATAGATAAGCTGAACAATAGATCGTTTTTTTTTTTTTGTTAGTGGTGGATAAGGAGACCCCGGCCGAACCGTTGAGCACGTCTGCCTCTAATGGGCATTTTGCGCCAAATCGTCTCGGCGGCCCGGCCGTGTTTTTGTGCTTGTTAGCGAAATCGCCGGCCACCAGACGTAAACAACTATTGTCACTGCTGCGGACGCGCGCCGCCGGGAGTGACGGCGACGACTACTCGACTCAATTCTCGAGTATTTTCAACTACTCGACTCGAGTTCGAGTAGGACTAATTACCCGAGCCACTACTCGAAACTCGAGTACTCGCCCACCCCTACTAATAATTACAAAATTTTGCTACTTCTGAAACTATCGTGCATTAATAACTAATCTAATTTTTCAAAAACAGATCCAAATTACCCCCAGGTCTGTATAACTTCGCTATAAAGAATTTAGCATTGCCATTGTTTATCTTGACTAAACTTGTTTCAATATGACCCCCAAGGTTATAAAGTGGGCACATTTATCTTAATTCCCTAAATGCCCACCCCGTCCCATGATTTAGGTCCCAACTACTTTCAGATTCTAGCCTACAACCATTTAGTTGAGCTGACTAATTTCATTAAATAATAATTTTTTTTGTTTGGACCTACAATGTGTTAGTTGAATTAATTTTAAGGTAAAAAATTGGTTATACCCACACGACGAGTGCTACAATAGTAGGCCTATAGCATTTGTGGTATATGCTACGATATCTGTAATCACTAAAACGTGTAAGCTGTACGGTATATTTAAATTTGGTTTTAAAAATTTGGCCAAATCAACAAGCCAGTTTTTGGGGATTTTTTGTCTCAAGTACACCAAAGATCCTTGAGGACTAAAGATCCTACTAAGAACTAAGGACCCAAAATAGGTTGTTTTAGAACCAACATAGATTTTATTGTACAATTTTACTACAAACCTGTCAGCTGAAACTGAAGGATGCATTTCAGCAGTATGGCCTCTCCCAGTTAATCTGTGCCTATCTCCTTCAGTGTTTCTCCTGTTTGCTGTAACATTTCAATCATTACACATTTAAACTATTGAATTAATTTTTAAGTATATTTAGAAAGACGATATATTTTTAAAATAATCTCTGTTTTAAAGTAGAGAAAAAAATTTCAAAATTGTGATTTCCACAAATTAAAGCTTATAGCATATGGGATAGCGGAAGTCTACCGTTAGGAAAAGTACCCCCATGACGCTTCGTCATTTTGATGTCACAAGTATGGGGGTAGTTTTCCGGCCACAAACTTTTCAAGAGAATACATTTGACTCAACTACACTTAACTCAACTCAAAAATTACTCAATACTAGGGATGTGTCGGTGCCTAAAGTCGGTTCTCGGTACCACCGGTTCTTGGCAAAAGTACCGGTACCGAGAACCGATGTCAAAATCTCGGTACCCGGTACCTCAGTCTGGTTTACAATAAAATAAACTAAAACCAAACGCGCCTGTCCACAGTTTTCTCAGAAAATAACAATGCGATTGTAATTTGAGACGACCAGGTAGACTGATAAAAACCGAAAACTCTGATGTCTTATCAGTAAGTTATTGTTCTTTCCGTCAGGCGTCTCTTCAACAAAAACAAATATGGATAATTTTTTCGTCTAAGTTTTACAAGTCGATAGAAATATAATCGAGGTTGAATGATTTTTAGTTGAAAAAAAGTTCATTAGGCCTATTTTGTTTCATAATTGAAACTATAAAATAAAATATAAAACCATTAAATAACTAACAAATGTTCTAAAAGAATACAGAATAATAAACAAAATCATAAACCAAAACAAAAAATATTCTAGGGATGGTAGGCCGAAATTTTGAGACATATCCGGGAACTACCGAGTCCAGCGGCCGGCGATCTCGCTAACGAGGAAAACGCGACACAAAAACATGGCACATTCCATGAACGGCCACCGGAGATTGTTCAGCTTATTTATTGTTTCAAGAGGGGTGTTTTTTGCTCCTAGTAAAAATTGCTACTTTTGAACCAATTGCTGTAGAAAGCTAAGAGATGGCTCATTAGATTCGTCTAATTCCCACAAATTAAATAAAACGTCAACTAAAGTTGTGTGACTTTTTATTCAAGTTTAAATTAGAAAAGCATTGTTAAGTAAATCATTCTTTAGTACAATTACAGTTTTACAATATTATACACATCTTATTATAATTTAATATAATTTTTTGATTTAAAACTTCAAACCCCTTAAATATATTTTTAAAATGAAACATAACAAATACATTTATTAGTCAACTAATTTAATCAACTAAGTTTCAACAAAGTATTCCTTGTTTTGTAAATAAATGTAATCTGTTGAGAATTATTTAATGTTTAATTTAATGTTTAATTTTATTTCAGCTAAATATTTAGTTGTTGAATATGCTATGTCTTATTTTTGTTTAATTTTATAAATTAGTTGTTATTTATGCCAATTTAATTAAACAATTTATCATTGAAAAAAACATTTATTATTTTTTTATTTAATAAAATTCCTTATATAAAATTACTTTGATAGCCTGTCTACTACTAGTAATTGATAGAATCGGAATCAAGAATGGGGAATCCATTTGCAGGAATCGGAATCAATAAAAAGTGGAATCGACCCATCCCTAAAAAGTCCACCTATACTGATAGCATCTGCCATTACTGATTTTGTCTGGCATTTCCCCAACCTAAGGCCAACCAACCCCATGGGGTACAACAAGGGTACCAAATGTTGAGAACGACTGTTGTTATGGATAGAAACTCACCTTCCTCTCGTTGATTCCCGGTGCACACATCGCACACAAACTCCGGACTTTTCCATTTTAACCTGCCACAGCCAATGTGTATTCCCTGTGATCCACAATATTTACACAAAATCAGCTCCCACCGCCTGTAAGGAAGAAAAAAAACCATTATTAGAAGGTGGGATTTGTTATCTACTGTAACTTAACCGTAAATTATCCAATAGATCATTTCCAACAAATCAATTAGAAAACTTGCCAAGAGTCTAGAATAAATTGGCTTGAATGAAATAGAGCCATACTGTGAGCACTTGTACAAAAGAAATAGTCGCAACTTCCAACTTATCACATGCAAGCTATAGTAAATCTAATAGGCTACCCTAAACTGGATATGAGGGGCTTCTACTGTTGCAAACACACCCTAACCTTCCTTCCACGGTGTCTTGTTTTTTTCTTAATAATAAACACTGTTGATGTTTACAATGAACAACTTAACCTTTTATTGAGAATCAAATCAAATCAAAATCAACTTCATTCACGTAGTATCCTTACATATATCTTGAATAGTGTCAGTAATACATTGAATATTAATTTACAATGTGCTGTAATCAAAATCTAAAGGGACTAACTATGTCTTAGTACAAATCTGGGGAATGTTCTATCTGAATTTAATCATTATAACAATGGTCTGTTGATATGCATCAGTATAACTGCTTCGGCAGAGATGAAAGTTCCTAGTCTCAGAGTGTGATGGTCTGCGGGGACATTCTCTTCCAAATGAATCATTAAAAAGTAGATTTTAGGTGTTAACACTAGAAGTCATTATTGCAAGAAAGACGGAGAGAGGGAGAATAAAGGATGTTCTTCACCAACAATGCTGCTAACTTACGCTTATTGTTCACCTTCTTTCTTGCTTTGGATCACAGGTTGTTGCATTGACCGTTATTTCATTTCAAAGGAATACTATGAATTGTAAATGGCCGTAATATGTTTAGAAAATTATTAAACTTAATGTATTTGAAGTAGTTTTTAATACATTCTACAATTATTGAATTAGGCTATCTAAATACATTATTGTTGGAATCAGGCTATATAACTATAGCTAAATGTGGGATGGATGAACTTGTATGGGATAACTATGGATATCTGGGAATAATATATAGGCCTACATAAACTTTATGATAGACAGTTAATTACAACACATAGGCTATCCAAGGCTGACATTTGAATAACGACATGTGGATATTATTTTGTTTATTATTTCATAAACAGTTGATTGTTTATTTTGTCTGTCTGCCAGTAAACATAATTTATGAACTGTTACACTGCCCATCATTTGGATTTTCTTAAACTATTTCAAACATGTTGCATCGTTGGATTTGTTGAAAAAATGTTTGGATGTTTTGTAATTAACTGTAACAGTTATTTCTACGTTAGATTTTTGCTTAAAGAATTTAACAGCCAACTTTCGGTTGGTAACTCAGAAGCAGTGTTACTTACGTTCCCTGGTTGTTGGTCTTGCGGCCGCTGGGACAGCTGCACGCTGCACTGTCGCACGTGTCGTGTCGCACCAGCAGGTCTTGATACGCATTGGGCACGCACTCCCAGGAAGCGTCCCTGCACACGTACACGCTTAGACCAAACATCACCTTGTCCTACAGCACAGCCACACACGCTCATAACACCTTGATATTTGTTACACATTTCACTAAGTTTGGAAAAAAATAAAATCATTTATAAATTTTAAATTTTAAAGCACTCATTGAATTTGTTCCTAAAAGAATCTATTTCGAATCTAATCTAAATAAAAAAATATTTTGATAAGTTACTCTTTAGGTAAGTGAAACCTCAAGTTTTGTAAAATACTAGATTATTAATTTTATTTTTATTAATTTTGTAATATTTGTGGTTTGTTATTTGATTTTAAAAGATTTATAATTGGCCTAAAGGAACAATATGTGGGATTTATAAGAACCTATTACAGGTAAATTTATTACAGGTGCGCTTGCCATACTTTGCAGGATCAAACCAGGACTTCGGAAATTGACTACCCATAACCCCCATATAGGAGGATTCAATGTCTATATTTTTAATTAAAATAATTAGGCTCAAAAATTATATTTCTCATGCCATGTTTAAATTTGATTGTTTTTGTGTGCAGTTATTATTATTAGATATTAATTATTTCCAAATTGCAGAAAACAGAAATAAATTGAAGAAAAAACCAAACATATCAAAAACAATTTCCTGACAAATTGTAATTTCAAAAATGATATTACTGCATTACTTTGTTGTTACGCTGATGTTTAGGTGATAAAAGTCTACAGTTTTACTGCAGATTTTTTACTGTTTCAATGCCTTCTCACTTTGCAAATGATCAAATAGTGTTTCAATAATAATGTCAAAATCTGAAAAAAAAAAAAAAAAAAAAAAAAAAACATTGCCCTGAATATTATTTGAGTGCTTGATAAAATGACCAATAGTTTCTTTCAATCACACGTCAATTAATTATTGTTTGTTTACAAATTTTACCTTGATGAAAATTGCCAAAGTTGTAATAAAAAATATTAGAGATAAAAATTAATAAGTTAAAAAAATTCTCACAAGAATACTAATTTTAAAATTTTAATGCTGATTATTGTTATATCATTACTTTAGGATATTAAACAAATTGTATTTTATTATTCTATAAAAAAAAATAAAAAAAACTGGCCAAGACATTGGGACAAGAGTGAAAGACCAAGACTGTCTTGGTCAAATCGGTAAGTATGGCAAGAGTAACTTTACATACATTTTTGAGAAGATGATCAGAATTTGATGATAAATGTTAAAAACTGTCAACAATTTTCAACAAACTTCATGTTTATAAAATAAATATAGTCTTTATTTTTTTATACACAGCTAAGTCACATAAAAACACAACACCCAGTTTTTTGAGCCGCTGATTTTTATATCAACATCAACTAAATATATATAGAAGTATGTATAGCATTTGGGGAGCCAAAGCATTTTCATGAGTGTTATTATGATGACTGGATCTTCCCAAGACATGAACAGTAAGCCTGTTAAGCTAATTACCCAAGTTTACTCCATTGAACTATCTAACTTGCCAAAACCCAAGTGATTAAAACAAAACACAAACAGGAACAAATGCAAATGAATATATAATAAATGAATTTTAAAAAGCTACTAAAAATAAAGCGTGCATGGCTGTTCTGTAGAAGGCAGTACACAAAAACATAAACATACATAAATCAAACAAGCAAACAAACAATAATAAGAGTATCAAACAAGAAATCAAACACTTCAACAAAAAAGTATTAAAATAAAATAAAAATGGGATCTTGATGTGACCATTGACTTTGTACACTCTGTGAATAGACCTCTCATCCAATGCATTTAGTTTGAGGCAAAAATTTGAAGTTTTGTGTACGCCGGCACCAGAGTCGTTGCCATCGATGTTGTTATTATTTAGCTGAATTTACAGTGCTGCAAAAACATTTCATCACAACATAAACAAAAACCTCCATTATAAAATGTTTAATCCTTGATTGGGAAGAGTGGTAACACTGACTTGCCTATCATATGACTCTTGTACTTCCATGTACGCCCGCACGAGATCACACCACCGTCAATATGTTTCAAACACGCCTATGCTATGAGAAGTCTACTCACGGAGTGTACATAGTCAATGATGTGACTAAACAAATAAATACCCATAAAAACATATACATGTAATTATTTTTTAACAATAAAAAGATGAATAAAACTAGGTAATTCAAATTATTTTATTTCAGTGCAAAAGCATTTTTGCAGTGCAAGAAAGTTCCTAAAAACGTACATCTCATAAAATAAAAACCTTAGAAGTGCACAGAAGAAGATTTAAGTTTATCAAGTCCCTTTGAAATCAATTTTTCAATAGAGTAATCGTGACACGTAAACACAGCAGCCATTAAAAGTGAATAAGCTACGTACACTTCTACGAATGAGGTTTCAGACCCAGACCACATGGCATTTTAACACGTTCGCGGCGGCAAGACTTTCGTGTACCTCACCGCCATCCTAGTTATCGAAACTGCTATGTCAAATGTAGCATTAGCATTGCCAAGAGGAAATTTACATGGTCACAAAATATATTACACTATTGAGCAGTGCTGTGCAAGATTTCAACTTTTTTTCTGAGATCCTTCTTAAAATGCGGCATGGGAGCGATTGCACCAACCAGGATGGCGTTAGGGTTCGGTGTGGGAGCGATCGCTCCCATGCCGCAACGAACGTGTTAAGTAGGTTAAATGTTGCAAGGGGACTTAGGTATCTTTATGATATCAAAAACGATTGGTCCAGACCGACCTTTTCTGGACTAGTTGTACTAATGAATCTAATGGAGTTGGCCTAATTACAGATTTCGACAGCCCAAGCATACGTAAGGAAAATGGCAGTTCGAAGCTAGCTTGATCAATCAACCGTTTTTCTTCTTTACACTCAGCACACTGTTCAATAACAACTTACTTACTACTAAAAATACTTATTTCTTACAGGTTGGTATGTTAAAAAAAATGTGGGTGTGTATATATATATATATATATATATATATATATATATATATATTTATACCAAGTGGCTTTATATATTAAATAAATACTCTTTTCTTCTAACAAGTTTGAAAAAATACAATTTTTCAAACTTGTTAGAAGAAAAGAGTATTTATTAAATATATATATATATATATCTTTGACTGGAAAATATAGCAGAACAGATTATTCGGATATTCGAATCACCGGGGTTTGGGTTAACAGAGTTCTAGTGTTAAAATTATTTACATTCAATGAATTCTTTGACTGCTATGTTTAATATCATTTAATATAAATAATGTTAACACTAGAACTCTGTTAATCCAAACCCCGATGATTCAAATTTCCGGATAATCTGTACCGCCGAGCGGAGATAATTTTTTTTTTTATTCAGTAATAGTTAATGTGAAGGAACAAACAGAAATGAACAATATACGCTTCTGAAAAGAAAATGTGGCTTAAGTTGTTGACTCAGGCTGTCAGATGTTAGATGTACTGTATTACTTAAGGTTAGTTACTAAATTTAATCAGAGTTGTTTACTTTCAGCTTGCAAGGCTGTCTTACTATTGAGGAAAACATGAGGATAAATTCCAAGAGCTGTGACTATCTATTGTTTGGCAATCTATAATTTGACTTCCGATAGAGGGTTGCAGTAATTTATTCCAGTGATAAGACCATGATAAAGGACCGCTACTATGTAACTGCTAGAATTCAAACCACTTAACCTATAACAAATTGTATGGTTAATTTTTTGTCTAATTTTTGCAAATTAAATAAAACCCTAACCAAAGTTGTGTGACACTCCGTTCAAGAGATAAATGGAAAAGTATTATTCACAAGTTACTCAAATAGCATAAGTTATTTTTGCAATGCTTTTCTTATTTTCCTCGTTTGAATGTTATTTTTGAATAGGCCTAATAGTGGAGATATGTTTGGACTATTCTGTAAAAATTGTAACTTATTTCCCTCTCGAAAGATAATTGTTCAGTTAATCCGAACATTCGGTAGTAAGAATCAGCTTTGGTCCCAATTGGTTGAGATTAGCGAGGTTAAATTGTATATGGAAGACAAAATAAGGATATAGATATTTTGAGGTATCATAATGAATTAAATACTTACTGCTCTGGAATATAAATACCAAATTCCTTCATTTCCTTCTGGAAAGTATTGGTGTTGTTACATAGGGGGCACTTGAAGAAGTATCCAGCACTTAACGCTAGTTTCTGAAATAAAATTTAACTGTTGTTCTTAATAGTTTGAGACTCACCTACCCACTTATTTTTACCTCAAAAAGTAATTTTATCAAAAAAAGTGTTTACAGTCACTGTGTTTGTTTACAAAAACTATAGTGAAAATGATTGTAGAAAACATTATGACTTTGAGAAGAAATATTGTTCAGCTGGTCAAAAACAACAGTTAGCTAATTGTGAGCTAAAATAATCAAATTTCTAATGACATGTGTAAAATTGGAAATGGAGTAAGAAAATTAAATACATTGAAGAGGAGAACTAGGTTACACATATTTAATCCTTTTACATGGTGTTAAAAACTCATGAAAGTATTCTGAACTTATTTGAGTTTTTGGCTTATAATGCAAAATTAGGCTAGTAAAGGCCCTTTATTTAATTTTGATATTCTTTCTAAAACTTTATAAGAATTTTGAGTTACCTAGTTATACACTATTGTCACAGTTCACAACTTTAAATCATAGTCTTTGATAATACTTTATCTAGTTGAATTTGAAGTTATGCTTAACTTTTCCGCTCGTATGTTGGGGCAGCCCTGCCCCCCATTTTTAGCGACGTTGTCGCATGTTGGCCCTGACCCGACAAACATTTGTGTATATATTAAATTATATATATATACATATTATATATTTTTTATATATTATATAAATGTTAATAATGTTACTATACATAAATATACTATATGTGTGTATACATATTTATGTAATGTACATATACATGAATATATACATTATGTACATGTATATGTAGGTATATATGTATATGTAAGTGTATATGAATATATGCATGTTTATGTATATGTACATAAAATGCGTACATGCATATGTACAGTACATAATATGTGCCTATATTTTTAATTTTATTTATTTGTTGTTAAGCAACAAATTCAATGAAAAGTGTCAATTTTAGGCATTGTAGTGATTCTTTTGACCTCCAATTAAATACAAGTGGATAGAAATAGGCCAGTCGAGACAATGAGAGTGGAAAAGGTTAATTGTACCTGCACACATTCACGATGAAAGAATGCACTCTTTTGACAACAAGGAGCCCACAAAGTCTCATGGATAGGCCGTGGCACAACCTTTTCATAGCATATACCACACATTGCGTTTTTGCTTGACTCAGATAGAATTTTTTCACTTATCCTTTGGACAGGCCGGTGCTTCGCACAATATGACCTGAAAAGATAACTGTTTAGCCTACTTCGAAGTTTATGTAAACACAATTTTCAATTCAACTAGTGACACTGAGCAAGAGTTGGCCCGGACAGCATTGAGAAATGATTCTGCATAGTTTTAGCCCAATAATCTCATTTGAACACATTCACTGCTGCAAAAAAAGTTGTTAATTTAGAAGCTAAAAAGAGTAATTGCATGGAATCTTAACTTTTGTAATACAAAGACCATAAAATGGCTTAGAAATCATATTTGGACGACAACATCATAGTTGCTGGACCTCCAAAATTCACGTCACTGGTGACGCAGTAGCATTGTGTGATACAACTCCATGTTTCACCACCCGCTCTGACCACGCTTCCGCGCCGCGTTTGATCCAGAGTTTCAGCACATGTCACTCATGATGTATAAATCGAGTGTTCGAAAATATATAATTGCCTAATTTATTTACACTATTTTACAAACCCTCCTAACTGTCCTCTCCACTATAAACCGTCATGGTACTCTGAGAAACACTAGCCCATGCATATACCAGGTTGATCGATAGAAATATCGCAGTAGTACCTGTTTTCACTCATTGAACCGGCTTTTGGATAATCAGGGTGGCCACTCAAACTTGATTTCTCAATTCCCGGCTCTTTCCCGGTTTTTTTCAGTCTGATTCCCGGCCGTTTCGAACGCCAAATCTTCCCAAAACATGATATTGTATTGCCTGGGGTGGTCAAATAATCGAATACCGCCGTTTATTCAATGATCACTAATGATTCAGGTTGGCTAATTTTGAGTTATTTGCTCATACAATATGTAGGGTCTCTATCGGCAACGGAAATAAATGAAAGGAAAAAGAATAACTAGGAGAATATTTGAGATTAGGTATGAACGATGAACCTTCAACAAACACAGCTAATACATATATACATTAGAACACAACGATTAATTCTATAAACATTTACAGTTTAAAAAATTTTGAGAGTCAAATATAAAATAAACATTAACAATAAGTCTTGGGAGATGGGACCCATACTTCCAATAACGGGAGATAACGAGAGCAGAGAAAGGTCCGCGTCGCCATTGGATGACTCATTCTCAACGTATTGTATCAAAAATTGTTGTTGAGCCATGGAAACAGTACCTCAACGATTAAGTAATCAAGTATTCAAGTAAGTATAAAAAAATAAGACAGTACAGTACAGTTAATAATCCAAAGTGACGTTAAAAACCACATACCGGGAATAACTATTTACCACATATCTCAATAGAACATCATGGAACAAATAATTTCTTAAAATAATTAGTTTAACTTATGTAAGTTGTTCAATTGTTATAACTATTCGATTGGTCGAGCTGAAAATGTTTTCAGAAGCAACAATTCCGCCCAAAAAAGGCCTTAAGAAGAAAACTCTGTACTAACAATTATTTGATTTATTAAAATGAAGAAAAAACAGAGAAATACGGCAGTTTATACTTGAGCTGTGTGATGGTACACAAGGTCAGGGAGGTAAGAGGATGGCAGGGTAGTGCGGGGGGGGGCGTGGCGGGGCGGGGGTTGGTTTACGACACAATAGGAACGCGGTAATGACCTTGACTGGTGGAGAACACACGCACCCATGCACACACTCTTACACGCACCCACGCACACATACTCACACTGCACCCTCGCCCGGCTCGAAAGGATGTTCTAAAAATAGAAACAAAAACAGGTGGGGTTTAGTTTCTAGTTCAGTGCTTGATTATCCCCTAGTAATTTTGTTTTGTTTTATGTTATATGCATTTAAAGTTTGATGAAGAGACATAATTTTTATTTGACAATGTTATAAATTCATTAGCTTACCACGAATTCATTAATTAACTAACCTAAATTTTAAACAATAGGTTGTCTACGACTTCGGTTGACTTTTCTTTGAAATTGTACATAATTAGACAAAAAAATGAGCCATTTATTTTTGTAAAATTAGTTAAGAAACGGATATACGGCTTTAGCCTTGAATAAATTATACCGAGTGATCCCCTCTCCCCCACTTCCCCTCATCCAGCCCAACCTTCCCCCCTCACCCCATCCCAGTGGGGCTGCCCGATTCCTAACAAAAGAGACCCTTTTAGTTTTTGTCCACCTCAATGTTCAGTCAACTGGAAGAGCTGTTTACTCATTCCATTGAAATTTGGTGGCTAAATAACAATGAATTTGTAATTTAACCAGAAATCCTCATACTTTAAATTAAAACTTGTTTATTTAATGTAATACTTTGATAATTTTTTTAATTGCCAAAAAAGGCCTTGTGGGCAGATAAAATTTGATAATTTACAAAAAAATATTGCTCCATTTTTTCCTTTCTTTTTTTGCTGACTTGGCTCAGCTCGGCTCGAAACTCGAATATTTTATTACCAGCTCGGCCCAACCAGTCAAATCACTATTCGCACACCCCTAATTTCAACGATAACTAGTTGTTGCCCGTCGATACTCGACGGATATAGCTCCATTAGTGGTAAATGAAACGCTATAATAGTACAAATATGTAAGGTAGTCTGTAAAATGTACTTCTTTGAACTGCCATACCAAGAACAATAATATATTTTACAGAAAATACTACGATTTTAGTTGGAGCGTCGGAAAAGTAGGCCTATTCCGTAAAACCAATAATGTTGCATCCTTGTAGGCCTACTTATAGGCCCTACTCTTTAGTATTTTATAAACATGTCAATTTGATTGTTTAGGTAGGCGCAAACCTAATTAGCCTAAGGAAACCGTTCTATTAGGTTCAACAACATCAGAAATAAGTAGACCAACATCCACTTGTAGGCCTATTGGATACATTGTTCTTAACAGTTTTTTTTCAAGAATTAGGAAAGGCCTAGAGTGTTGTAACTTATGATGGTTGGCTTTAACAAATATTGGTGTATTAGGGTAGGATAGAACGAAGAGAAACCATTTATAACCACTTTCATATCGCAATATTTCTGCTGTAGTGTGCAAGTTTCAATAAATATCCAAATTTAAAGAAAACAAATTTATTTCACAGAAAATTACATAATTTTAGTTGGAGTGTCTGTCAAAGTAGGCCTATAGTAGGGTGACCAAATCATTCTCGGAGGAAACCGGGACAGCTTCGAATATATACTCTTTCATCCCCCCCCCCCCCACCCCACCCCGTAAACCAACCAACTGGTCCATTATTCCCAGTATTTAGGTTATTAGGCTAAATAAGAACTGATTGATTCATATTATAGGCTATGTTTTTAATTAGCATTGTGTCGTTGTGTGATATCAGATTCACACAAAAACTAAGTTTCATTAATTCCCTAAACCTAAATACTTAGCCTTTTATGTTCATGTAGTATTGTTAAAAATGTAAAGGCCGGATTACACTATATAGCTGGAGAGCTGAGAGCTATATAACAAATGAGCTATATATAGCTCAGTTTCCCTTTGTTGTTTACCGAAACTTTTGGGTAGCACGTTTTCTGCTATATAGCAGAGAAAAATGGCTTAAATTTGCTATATAGCCGGGCTCTATAGCAGATCTCAAGTGTCACTTTTTGAACTTGTAGCAGAGCTATATAGCTGTGCTATATGTAGCTCTGCTACATAGTGTAAACCGGGCTTAACTTGTCATCGAATGATAGTAATAAATGCTACAATAACTTAATTGATAACATAATGACATGATGTTGACTGTTATAATGTAGGTATTTATGGTAAAAAATACCTAAACAATAGAGTTCAAATGATTAAATGATGGATGGTAATGATCGGCTTTGCAAAAGAATATTTGTTACTGCTTCCGGCGTTCTTAATCATGTCTTTGTTATTTGAAGCTTAAGTTGGTTATAAAATTGCACACAGTTACATTTTTGTAATTATAAATAATACTCAATATTGCTTCCAGTGAGTCCACTTCCATTCTATTCCACCCGTCAAAATTTGAACTTGCCTATATTTATGTCTCAATATTTTTTTTTAATTCCTTTAACAGAATTCCGGGACTTTTGGGCGTCCCGATACAGTTTTTCGGGACATTGCAGGACATTATCAAAAACCGGGACAATCCCGGTTTTCCGGGACGTTTGGTCACCCTAGCCTATAGGCATATTCCTTAAAAACAATAATGCTGCACCCTTACTATGTAACACAGACACTCTTTAGTATTTTATAAACATAAAAAATCGATTGTTCACTTAGGCCTCAACCTTAGTAGCCTAATCAAAGCGTTATATTAGTTAAAAACATCAAAAAATAAGCAAGCCTAAACTACCAATTTGTAAGCTTGTTAGTTTAATAAATGAGTTTTTTTAGTTTGAACAGGCCTATAAATATTTTAATGTATCTATTTTGCTTAAAATAAATATCGGTGCCATCAGTAAAACATTTATTAGTGACGCCGTTATTGGACACACTACAAAAAGTATATTTATGAAGATCGGTCTGGAACTCGGGCCGTCTGATTTGGAGTAAGTTACGCTACCGACTGCGCCACAAATACTGCCGATAAGCGAAGTAATTGTAAAGCATTACAACGTTGCAAACGACAAATTGATTGCACAAAGAATTTCCGATACATCCGTTTCTTTTAATACAAATGTGAGCAATTTATTTAAACTAAACCTTTACAATTTAGTCTTAATTTTAAAGCAATCAGCTATTTTACATAATTAAGCAACTTTCTTTCCATTTAAAGGATAATACATCATAATAATTGTAAACGTTTTTAGGTACTGACCATAATAAACCAAATCCTTCATGAACTTTTGTTCATCAACTCAACTCAACTCAACTCAAAATCTCTTTATTTACAATATGTATATACATGACACATGAAAATAGCGTCAATGAGCTTAACCTAGACAAATATACAATAACTTAAATAACCCCTACCCTTCATAAAATTCTTTGAAAGAATACAATGGTTTGTCTAATAAATAGTTTTTAACATTAATTTTTAATTTATTTACATTATTTTCTTTTCGTAAAGTGGCTGGTAAATTCCTAAAAGATTTTGCACCAATATGTGTTGGTTTCTTATTATAAAATTCTAATTTGTGATGGCGAGTATTGATGATATCCCGGTTTCGGGTGTTGTATGGGTGGAGCTTGGTACTTTCTTGTTGTAATTGGTTTGATTTAAGGAAAAGTAATACTGTGTCATGTACATATTGCCCATATATAGTTAGTATTTTTAAAGATTTAAAATAATCTCTTGCCGATTGATCAGGTTTTAACTTTAATATTATTCTAATAGCTTGCTTTTGTTTTTTTAAAATTTCATCTAAATTTTCCTTTTTTGTTGACCCATACAATGCCAGGCCAAACAAAATATGAGAATGAACATGGGCATAGTATATCATTTTTAAAGTTTCAATGTCATTGCACAAAAATGACATCCTGCGCAAGGCATAAATTCCAGAGTTAATTTTTGAGAGAACTTTGCGTACATGATTATTCCAGGTTAAATTATCATCAATTTCTAATCCTAAAAAGCCAGTAGTTTTTTCAATTTCTATTGGCTCACAGTCAATTGAGATGGTCGGTTCAAATTTTCTTCGGCATTGGGAAGTCTTGAATGAGAGGAAATTTGTTTTTGATGCATTTAATGTTAGGTCATGATAGTCAAAAAATTCTTTAATATTTGCTAATTCTATGAAGGATAACATTTCTACTTCCTCGGCTGTGTCTCCTGATATTTTGAGGTTTGAATCATCTGCATACAGAACCAAATTATTTTGTGGTATTTTTGAAAATGATTGGGCAATATTGTTAACGTAACAAATAAATAGAAGGGGACCCAAAACTGATCCCTGGGGGACCCCATGTCTTATTAATTTTAAATCTGACTTTACATTATGAATTTTGTTGTTTTGTATATGATTTAATTGAACATATTGAAGTCTACCTGATAAGTATGAGTGAAACCATTTCAACAAATTCTTGTCTAAGTTTAATTTTTCTAATTTTTTTAAAAGAGTGGCGTGATTAACAGTATCAAATGCTTTTGTCAAATCCATAAAAATCCCAACACAAACATCGCCTCTATCAATTGATTCAATTATTGATTCTATAAAACTTACTGCCGCAGTAGCAACCGACTTTTCAGGACGGAAACCGTGTTGATTACTGTTTATTAAATTATTACTTTCTAAATATTCTAATAATTGATTATAGACAATTTTTTCATATATTTTTGATATCACTGGTAGTAAGGCTATGGGTCGATAATTTGAAGGATCTTTTTGATCATTTTTTTTATGTATTGGCACAACTTTAGAAATTTTTAACTGATCGGGAAAACAACCCGTAACAAATGAGGAATTAATAAGGTGTGCTAGTACTTCTCTTAGTTCAGATTTTGCAGCTTTTATGATTGTAATTGGGATATCATCATACCCGCTTGAAAATTTGTTGGAAAATGAACTTATGACATAACTACTTCATGTGTCTAAATCTAAAATAAGGGTTTACAAATAACTCAGGGGGTTCTATTGAAAAATTATCTTTTACATCGAAATCAATGTTATTCATCTTACTTGTACTATCTTGGACTAAGTTAACAAAATATTCGTTAAATATCTTGCATACATCTTTTGGATCAGTATAGTCTTTACCCTCAACATTCAAACATAAATTTTCCTGTATTTTAGGCTTTTTGTTTCCCACCTCTGAATTTATAATTTCCCAAACAGTTTTTTGAACATTAGTGGATTTATTAATTTTGTCTTCAAAATAAGCAATTTTTGAATTTGTTAAATCTTTTTTAAAACAGAGCACTTTTCCCTTTAATACATCAGATAAATTATCATCCCTCGTATTTCGTGCTAATTTGCTAAGATTGATAATATTTTGTTTTTTTTCTTTTAAATCACTAGATATCCAACAATTTTTCCTTTTGTTTAACTTTATACATTTTAATGGAAAAGCTTGGTCAAAATAAAACTTAAAAATTTTTTCAAAGCACTCATATTTTTTGTTAGTTGAGGCTGAATAAACGTCAAACCAAGATTCTCTCTTTAGTAAAAGTTTAAAAATATTTATATTTTCGTCTGAAAAAGATCTACATTCTCTAGTGAGTGGTTTGTAATTATTATCATTTCCAGAATTAGTATTTACTTCTAGAATCTGGCCGTCATGGTCAGAGAGCATGGTTATTATACCTTGAACATACACCCTATCCTTTAAAAATTTTTTTACAAAAAAATTATCAATGGAAGTTTTGCTCGTTTTTGTTACTCTTGTGGGAAATGTCACCAAATAACACATATTTGCACTTTTCAAAGTATTTTTCAACAGCCTATGATCGTTATTTTCTGTCAAAACATTTATATTAATATCCCCAGCAACTATAATTGATTCACACTTATTCGATAGGTAATCTAAAAGTGACGATAGCCTATCTAAAAACTCTTTTGTGTTGGAGGAGGGTGAGCGGTAAACTGCCAATAAAATAAATTTAAAATTTTTAAAATTATACTTACTGACACAAAACTCAAATTGTTTGTCTTCTAGGATTTTATTTTGAAATGATTTCGGAATAGAACATTTTAAAGGCTTAATTTCACTTTTACTTAAGATCATTGCCCCTCCTTTGTTAGATAACTGTCTAGAATAATAACTATCTACTTTGTAATTATTTATGTTAAGTCGACTAATTTCATCATCTTTCATATCGTGCTCAGACAAGATTAAAAAAATCCGGATTTATTTCATTCAAATGAATTTCCAACATATCAATTTTTTTGCTTAAACGTTCAATATTCTGGTGAAAAAATTTTATAGCTACATCTTTGAAAGAATTTTGTTCAAAAAAATTTAAGTAACTTGGTTTTTGCCTTTTTCTGCCATTAAAAAACTACTATCAAAAATACTTACAGGGCTACTGTTTACTCTATTGTTAAGGTAATTTACAGTGTTTTCAGTAGTATTAGTAGTGTCCTTTTTAGCTGTGGATCTGTTGTTTGGAGTTATACATGGGCTGCTGCTGTTCATCACCGTTGTAAAACTGTCATCAAGCATCACTGTAGAGGCGCTCTGAGGTACCACTGGAGACGTCATTAGAGGAGGAAAGTCTGACATTGATTCCACTGAAAATGTACTTGATTCACACTGTGTTGCTTCCATAGTATATGCATTAGATATTGAATTATAAAGCTGTTCCTGGAAATCTTCGTGTGATAGACCTCCTCGTAGTACTCGATATGATTTCTGGTAGTAGGAAACAATTGTGATGGACGCACCCGTTATCTGCTGGAATTTTTGTATGTTAGTGGCAAAGTGATTGATATTGATTTTATCTCTGACACAACCAAGTGGCGAGCATATCAGATGTTTGTAGCCACGCCTTTGAAAATCATTCGCAAGGTCTTTAAAAGCTTTATCATAGTCCTCAGCTGTTGGTTTTAAATGATATTCGGGTTTGGTAATGAGGCTATAAACACCAGCACCGGAATCCCCTTTTTGGTGTGCTAAATAATTGCTTATACAATCCCAGGCTGACGGTCGTCCAAATTTTCCTTAAAAACAGTAGCGACCCCTGCACTCATATGGCGCTCACTACCGAAGTCAGCCGAGATGCAATGAGCAAAAGCATTTTTACTCTCACCCTCTAACTGTTCAATAACTTGTCTCATGTGGGTATCAACTATTTTAATTTTTCCATTTTGGGTTTGCTTTGGCTCATGCCGTATGCTTCCCTTCTGTACACATTTAAGGCAATCGATGATAAGAAATGAGAGCTTTCTTTTTCCCCTTAGATTAAGGTGTAGACCCTGTTGTGTGAAGTGAAATCTCTTTAGGACATTTAAATCAATAACATGTACATTATTTATTCTTATTGCCAATTCTGTAATATAATTGTTTAGGATAGCTAATTTCTCATGCAGGTCATCATTATTGCTTATGTCATGCCGGTAGGGGATAGGTGTTATGCAAATGGGGGATTTAAGGCTAATGGTCTTCAAATTATTTTCCAGCTTCCCTAGGATATCTTCTGTAGTGTTTTTCAATAAGTCGTTGGTTCCACATATCACCACACAAGGATTGCTGTCTGCCAATTTAGCATTTTCATAAACTGTTTCAGTGGTAGCATTAGGCATCATCATCATAGAGGAGACTCTTATTTTGTTTTTACTGCATTGTTGGAGCAGCTGAGCTAAATTCCTTCCATGACTGTCACAGTACAGATTTATCTTAAGCTTATTACTTTCCACACTGTCACTATGAGATTGATTGACAGTCAGATTAGTTTTACAAGGAGTGGATTTGGTATTGGGGTTCCCTTTTTTTATTTCATCGGTTTGGTATAACTTTTCAGATCGATTGTTATCTTCCTGACACCCCAAGATGTTGTACTTGTTCTTTAATGGAACAGGGACTGACTGTCTGTCGAAACCTTTATTGTGAGGAGGTGACCTTTTTTGATTACTTTTGACTTTCGTTGACTCTACCGTTGTCCAAAGGTTTGGTTGTGAATTTTTTCCCTCAATTTCTTCATTGTTAATTATTAATTCTGTATTGCTTGCTTTGTTTTCCATTTGTTTAAGAGGTTTATCAGACAATTGATCCGTTGAGTACTTCAACATAAAATCCTTAATTACATTTGAAGTAACCCACACATTGTCACGGTTAATCCACATATAGGCCAGGAAGGATCGCTTGAGAATCACATCTTTTGTTGTGATTTTTAGTGACTTTTCGCATGCTTTTATTCTGTCAGTCACAACATCATCACTTTCAATAAGCTGAATTAGCCATTCGGCCATTAAAACCCTGTAGATGCCACAATCAACCAGGTTTTCTTGTTGGGGGCAGTTAACCACAATAAAATCAGCTTCGACTGGACAGATATGCTTGGCAAGCTTTCTGTAAATTTCCTTTGCTGAATTCAGATTAGTTTGATGCAATGAATCAAAATAATAGAATGCATGATTATCTCTCTCATAAAACAACAAACTCCAGTGTGTTCCAGAAGATTCCTTATTGTCTGTCGCATTATTCACAGGGATGACTATAAATGATTGCTCTTTAAGTTTTAGCGGTGCAATTACATATTCATAATCACACAGAGCTTTAATTGCATGCGATACTGCGGGACTAAGTAGATAAGTATTACTTTTGGAGACAAAATTACTAAGCAAGCCAAAATACATCTGTATGCTGTCATCATTTAACCATTCATTATTGAGAAGGGATACACTGAAATCAAATCTCTTTTCCGTTTGAGTAGTTATATCATGTGTGACAGTTTTATTTTTTGTGGATATTGGTGTACTTCTATTCAATATTTCATTTTTGGGGGTTTGTAGATCATTCTGAGAACTATTAATTTGATCTGGAACTGTAAGAATGTCTTCCAGATCATTATTTATTTGATTACTAGCTGAGTACCCGTTCTTCGCACGGGGTGTGTTTGCAGATTATTAACAGAAATATAAAAATCCTTTCACAAATTCAATATGTCACCTTCATTTGGTTTATTTTAACATATCTAGATATCATAACATATTTTATGCTTAATAGCTTCTTGGTAAATTTGTCAAAATCTTGTTATATTCATTTCCCTTTTGGGTTAGAACCTAGAAGTTATGTCTTTGTCTTTAATGTTTTTTTGCAGTTTTGCTAAACAATAATATTCGTGATTAACTTTATAGTTCTAAAGTACACCTTACCACTACTCATAGACGATTAAAGAAAACTCAGACTTGTCAAGAATATTAAAACTTTGTGACGATAGCTGTACTAAATCCAATGTACCCCTGTACCCCACCTCTATTTTTCTTGTTCTACCCTTAAGAGTCATCTTCACCCCTATGCCAGTAGCCCATTGTTGCGCAGTCGGCAATGTTAATCATACGGCTTTTAATGCAAAACATGGTATTTGATTCCCCTGTTTCGGACGCCGTTTTTAGACAGATTTTTTTAAAACTTGGTAAGTGTTTAGTTGAATAGTTATATAAAGTCCCTCATACCTCGAAATTTTGAAAAATTAACAAATATTACTTTCTGTGACGTCGCAAAGTAACTCAATTTTCCTTAGTAATATTTCAAAATTTAGTACAATTTTCGAAATTTTGAGGTATGAGGGACATAGTATAACTATTCAACTAACCACTTACCAAGTTTAAAGAAAATCGGTTGAAAAACGGCGTCCGAAACAGGGGAATCAAATACCATGTTTTGCATTAAAAGCCGTATAGTTAACATTGCCGACTGCGCAACAATGGGCTACTGGCCCAGGGGTGAAGATGACTCTTAAAAGACATGTACAACTTTTAATCCAAATTAAAAACTAATTAAAATTACCATAAACAACCCTAGTAAAACAACGCATCGCCCGTCAGTAATGTAGGCACTGCACCAGTGTAGATATGTTTATTTTTAAGTAGATATTAGGTCTACTTAATTATTTTTTTTACTTTAGATTTACTTTCTTACCTAAAAACATTTCCATTTATTGCCAATTTATACAGAACCAAATAAATAGAGATACCCCATGTTAAAATATCGATAAACATATTAAAATAAAGCGCTGATCTGGGATTAATTCTTATTGCCAAGGGAATCGCTCTTTCTACCTTCTAAATGTCAAAATGAGCAGATTTGTTTGCAAAAAATAAAAACTACAACAAACATCTGAAAAATTGTTCTAGCCAAGAAATCTAGAATGAGAAGGAGGTAGGTGACATCAACAAAAACAATAACAAAATCAATGGCGTCAAAGGTGCAGCACTTAAAATATTCAAAGCAAACCACGAAACCACCCATGTGTCAAGATAAACAACAAGACATCAACGGTGCAGGAGATACTTTAAAATGCTTCAATCAGCTGTTGGTGTCACCTACTTTGGTTTGTTTTAGATACATTGGTTCTAGCCATCTAATTCCATTTCACCAATCAGCATGATCCTTGAATGAAAATAATTAATTATCAGTGTTTCGTCAGCAGCATCCTCACACATTCTAGTACTGCCCCGTCTATACTCGCATTATTCGGAATATCGAGAAATTTATTATCCTTGTTAGTTTTAACTACATATTTTGTTTTATGAAATACACCTCTTTTTGTCAGAACGTGTCATGAAAGCTAAATTGGGAACTAAAATTAGTTTACAATGATAATAAGAAATATTTTCAGATTGAAGGAACAAAACTCGTTCTGTAATACTTAGCATAAATTATTTTAATATTCAAATTAAGAATCAAGAACTTAGTTGATTTTACTCGCTGTATTTTGGCTAGTGAAAGGTAAAAGGGTTAGACATAAATGAGTCTGTATTTAAAATTTTAAGTGTTGCAATCTGTGGTGAAAATGACAAACTGTCTAATCCAGCTGTTTAAAAAGCATAGATAAGATGATAGAATTAAATGTTCCCATAAGATTAACTTTGAATATTTCTTTTACCATGAGGCAGAGCCTTTTTGACGAAAGTTGGTTTAGAGCAGCTAAATTGTTTCTAATTGCACCATTTAACACTGATAAAAATGTTCATATCATTTACTAAAGCCCTTGTCGTGTGAAAAGAGATCAAAGATTGGTATTTTAGCACAACTTGGCTACTTTGACGTACAATGGGGCAAAGCCCTGGGGTCGCTGAGGCAATTTAAGTTGTAATGAACCTTCACACCACACTTGTCTATAACAGGAAAAAAATTTAGACCATCACGTAAAATCGTTTTCCCGTGAAAAGAGGACAAAATAGGGCCCATGAGCGTTACAGACACAGTGAATGACAGACAGAGAGAGAGAAAGACAGAGGGAAGGAAATTTAGATGACGTCGATTTTGGATTCTGTAATACATAAAAAGAAAAAATAACCAAAAATTTCAAGATTCTAAGCAATGTACAGACAAAACTCTAATTTTATTAATATAGATTACTTAAACTCTTAGATTCATCACTAGTATTAGTTGTTTCATTAATGTTTGAGTATGACTGACAATCTTTCTTGGCTTTTTTTGAAAAATTGAAATCCTCAATTTTTACTTTTAAATTATTTTCATTAATATATTTTTCTAATTCTTTTTTTGAGCGGAACACTTTGCCTTTGGGGGAAGTGACATAAATATCAATATTCCCTTTATGTACCCCTTTTTTCCGGACAATCTCCTCTCGTTTCCAACCCTTTGGAATTTTTTGATCCATAACAAAATATTAGAATAATACTGAACTTTGTTACCGTATTTAAATAGAGTATTAGCCAGACAGTAATATTTAATTATCAACTAATTTATTACTATTAAATTAGAAAATGTTGTGTAATACTTTTTCAATGGATAAAAAACAAAACAAATTAAAAATATTTTTACTAAAAAATAACTAAATCTTCTGTGATATTTCAATCTGCTTTTCCAACTAAGCTGTTATCTTTGTTTACCAAAGGACACAATTCATGCCAAAAGTACCAGTTCAGGTTATCAGTGCCACCAAAGGTTCAACGTCTGTTCCAGCTGGCTGTCGAACATGATCAAACAGTATCTTTAACCAGTGATAACTCCGCGTGACGAGTGCTTATCATAAAGTAGTTCATTAATATCTTGATATTTTTTCTTCACTAATTTGTAGTAAAACTGTAACTCTTTACAGTTCTTTGTTAATTTATTATTATGAATCAGTTTTTAAGTGGGTGATAATGTTAATGTTAAATTTTGATTTGTGGAAAATATTACTTCAAATCAGAGCACTGTGAGTATGACCAATTTTAAGACTTGCATTAATTTTTAAAAGAATATTATAGAATTTCTATATTCACAAAACGTTAAAAACAGTTTAGTATTAACTATACTCACAAAATTTGTTTGAACTCTTTAAAAATTACCAATAAAATTTTACTTTTGAACTAACACTTTTAAACACAGCTACCTCACATTTTGGCCCATGAATCTCTTCTCCACTCTGTATTTAGACAAAATACCTCGTGTGTTTACAATCAGCTGATTGAAATCGTGTAAAATAAATAAATTGTTAAGGTTTGAAAATGTCGACATTTTTAATTTAAGGGAGTATAACGTTAATAACGATTAAGCAACTTTCTTTTCATAAATGACAATACAACATAATAATTGTAAACGTTTTTAGGTACTGGCCATAATAAACCAAATCCTTCATGAGCTTTTGCTCATCCACTGTATTTAGACTAAAAACCTCGTGTGTTTACAATCAGATGATTGAAAGCGTGTAAAATAAATAAATTGTAAAGGTTTGAAAATGTCGATATTTTTAATTTAAGGAAGTAAGATGACGTTAAAGTAAATAAAATCTGCTAATATACAAAGGTTTAAGTTTTATTTGGTACAAACTGCGAGTAAATTGGTCCAGTGGAAGTCTCAGACGAACTGTCCAAAGGATTGGAAATGTTGGCTTTTTTCCCCATGTTAAATCTCCATAAGAAAAGTTTATTTTTAATTTTTGACAGATTTAACGTAAATATTTTTGAAATACGAATAAAACCTGCTAATATAGAACCGAAAACGTTTATTTTGGTACAACCCGCATGTAAATTGGTCCAGTAGAAGTCTCAGACGAACTGTCCAAAGGATTGAAAATGTTGGCTTTTTTCCCCATGTTATATCTCCATAAGAAAAGTTTATTTTTCATTTTTGACAGATTTAACGTAAATATTTTTGAAATACAAATAAAACGTGCTAATATAGAACCGAAAACGTTTATTTTGGTACAACCCGCATGTAAATCGGTCCAGTAGAAGTCACAGACGAAGTGTCCAAAGGTTTTTTAACTTTGTGTTTTAAATATATAGATGTCATCAACCACGACGTTTTATTATGATAATAAGTTATATATGGAAACACTTGTAACTCATTAATTTTACCAAAATCATGGGCCTGTACTTATTTTTCTCAGATTTTACCGCCTATTACATATATCCCACTTTTAATTAAGATATTAAATTATTTATTTGTAAAACTTCATGGTTTTGTATTGGCGCTGTTATTAGTATACAGGCGCGCGAGTATCGAGGGGTTCTGGTTCAGGCGCTTGTGAGAGTGCTTGCGTCAGTCAATGGAACAATAGACCGTCCAATTTCATCCAAAAATAACCACCTGTCGAAGCTTCGAATGACATTTCAAACCACTTCGTCGTTTTCCTAGAACTTTAGATCTGCTCCTTTTTCACTCATTCTCTTCATCTTCACGTTGACTGATATAAAAAAATTGTTAAAACAAACAATCTTATACACTGAATTCCGACCGATTTCGTATATTAGAAAAGGCCGATTTTCACGGTTTTAAATAGAAATCCCCGGCTTATTCCCGGTTTGCCAAATTCCCGGCTTGTTCCCGGTTTTCCTGGTTTCCCGGTTGAGTGGCCACCCTGATAATCCATCGCAACAAAAACAATAGCTAAATACTAAAATAATTCATATAAATAGGAATATATAGAGCAGCAAACACGACAGAAAAGTTGTGGGTCACGGGAGACGAATACAGCACCCCTGACGAACAAACGAAACACACTACAAACTGGTATTTGAGACAATGTTACTGCGTATCGACCGTCCTGAATGGCTGAACCACACTGGCTCCGTAAATGAAACATAGCACGCTGCGTCCCAGGTGAGGCACGGCGTGCCGTAGTCGGAGGCGCCTGTAGTAATGATGCACCCGCAATGTATGTGTTAAAGAATTGTAAAAAAAAGTCAGAACATTTCATTTAGCTTATGTGTGTACAGAATAGGTGTTTGACGACACAGCTATTAGTATTAAATTTCTGGATACCACGGGCATATTGATAACTAACTTAACTATTTATCTACGAGATTGTCCTGTGTTTTATATCTACAGTAGACTCACTCTTAACCGGCCACCTTTTAACCGGTCTCCGCTTTAACCGGCCTACCCTGACACAAAATAACATCTTTTTAACCGGCCATTTTTTATCTCAACATCGCTTTAACCGGCCGCGTTTCGCCGGAAACAAAGTTTTCTTATCTAATGTATCATTCAACTTTATTTCATATTGACGTTCTCAAACCAATTAAACTATAACGTCCTGGACGGAAGTGTCTGCCACCGGAAGTCAATGCGTCTGGACCTACTATCCAGTAGACCACAATAAAGAAACTAATTATTATAAGTGTAGGTTTGTTGTGGATTTCATGGGTGGTATGGATATTAGCTATAAATCATATACAGTAATGTATTTAAGGTTGTTTTTCAAGTAATAATTATATTTAGGTCATATAAAATTGTGGGATGGCGTTCTTAAATGAACATCGGTTTAACCGGCCAATTCATTATCCGGTCGCGGCCTGGTCCCGAGGTGGCCGGTTAAGAGGGAGTCTACTGTACTTCTATTATTAGAACCAGTCTCGAATATCTACTGGTTTACATTTTTTACTTATTACAAAAATTTATTTTATTGTGTATCCAACTTAATGGGGAAGTACATTATAAGACCAAATGATGTTATAAGATTAATAAAAGGACTTGACTAAAGGAAAATATTATTTTTACTGTGATATTAATAGACCTATAAATTCATTATTTTGTTAATTGGTTGTCAAGGATGTGTTTACACTCTAGAACTTAGCCTTATGGTAAGTCTTAACATATTTTATTTCAGCAAGTATATATTAAATATGAATGGCTGATAAACCATTCTGGTTCTGATAGTAAGCTACAGCAATCAGAGTAGAAGCTCAACTTAGCCAAGACATTTAGAATTCAGTCCACAGAGTCAACTGCCAAGTTCCAAGTCTCTAAACAAGGCGATAATCTTAAATTTTGGGAGAAGGAGTCTTTCCTGCAACAGTCTGTGAGTTAACCCCTGCAGGAATGAAGAAACTCCTGCAGATTTGTATTTTCTAAAAGTCTTTTTTTATAACATTCAAGTGTAATTAAGTTTCTTAAGAATGTTGTAACAATTGTAAGTGTCGGGTGAAATAATGTTTAAAATCCAACATTTTAGTTTTCAAAATACAGGGCAATTAATATAAGTATGTTGAAATGATTTTGACAAACTTTAGTAACAGCGGTGTAGAGGAGCATTGGTTGGGTTAAGTTCACAACCAGCATGATCGGACCATGGGAACAGGGTTTTATAGGGTTCTAAAAAGGTTAAAAATAGTTTTTTTTTTTTTAAATTGTTGCCTATATCCGTTTGAAATAACTTGAAAAAATTAACAATTAATTATTTGGAATCACTAACTTAGCTTTAATGCTCACAAACAAAATTCAAACAAGTTTCTCACTTATTGAATGATACAGTAGAGACCCACAAACCCGGACTTCGATTACCCGGAATCCTGGGTTACTCAGGAGGCCTACCAGAGCAGTAAAGTGCTCTGGGTTTCAAGGGCAAAGTGCTCTGGGTTTCAAGGCGCTAAGCACAATGGCTTTGGCCAGAGCACGATAAGGTGATTGTAAATTGGTTTTAACAAATGAGATTTTTTAGTTTTTAGTTTTTGTATTATTTAAACTGCTAGTTTTAATAAATACATTATGTTTTTATAGCAATAACATATACTATTCGTACTTTTTTAAGTTAGTCTATTACTTTCCCGATAACCTGAAATTCTCACAAACCTGGTCACCGTTAGATTTGCAAAACTCTACTATAAAAACAATTTATCAATTTTTAAATGCTGCTTTATACTGGTGATCATGACTTGTTTAGATAAATAAAAGTACGGTATATTAAAAGAATAAAACTAAAAAATTTGCAAGATTGCATTTAAATGAAAAAAAAATTGAAACAATGATATGAGCTTTTAACCATAAAAGTAGACTTTGCGTGTTACACATTCAACATGTGGTTTACAAATTTATACCAGATTGTAGCACCTGTATGCCTATTAATCATTGTAAAAGGCAAGTGAGCGAAGCGAACGAGCTCGTCTTGAAGACAAGTAAGCTGAGGGAACAAGAATAGAAACAAGCCTTCTTGCATTTGGCGGTTTGTTACTGATGTTATTACTACACAGTACTGTTTAAGTTTACCAAGCAAATGCTCGGCTCCCAGGCAACTAATTAATTATGTGGTTATTATAGGGTACAACAACGCTGAGATCAAAATTTTAACTCACTTGAACTCTCCAAAAAACTGGTGCAAAGTCCCATGTTTCATGCCGCAAGGTAGATGGAACACAACTTTGCACTTGGCAATGGCACAGCCTAACGTCGCCCCTCCTGACCGGCAGTATGTGCAATGCTGCAACACATTCACTGACATCAGACCTGATAAACAACTGTGAAACAAGACTTGAAACTAATTTACCATGTGAATTTATAGAATTTCTATGCCTAAATACTAAATATAATTTATAAATTCAATATTACCAGTCTGACTCCTCTTCTGACTTCTTTGTGAATGTCATTCGCTAGAAACCCCAGGATACCGTCACAGTCTCTACCATTCTGTTCCATGTTGGATGATAAAAGCTAAAACATGACAAATAATTTTGTTATAAAATTTTAACACTCATAGAATGGGGGTCAGAATTAGTATGAATATTTTGGTCGAGCTATTATGTTTGATGGTTTAAATTTACTTGTAATTGTTAAATTAAATAAAAGGGCACGTCTACCATGGTATCAAACTAACCTTCTCCTGGACCAAAATTCTGAGATTATTAATGACAAGTGAAGTCATTGAAGATTGGAGTTTTCTATAAATCAACTGAAATTAACCACTTATACATAACGCAATATTTTTTTATCTGCGTCTTCTAAGATATAACTGCCTCAACCTCAGCAATTAACTTCAGCCGCTCTTGTACTGAGCTACATATTTTATTCTATAGGGTATTCACTAGCTTTTAGATATTGACTCACAATACAACCTAACACCGACAATCAACAAACATCAAAGAAACATAGTTCACATTGAAATGTTACTAATGTTGTAGAACAATTCTTTTTTGCATTTTGGAAAAATGTGTAGGGAAATTAGAGGGTTAATTTTGATGACATACCAGACAATAGTAGTGGGTGATAACATTCTTATGCATGTAAATAGGTCCATATTTCATCTCATCAATGTCCGTTTTATGACAGAAGATACATTTCTGATCTCCTGTCAGGACATCCAGCTTTTTACACTCTATTTTGGTTTTCCCCATTTCAGATTTTTGCTGCCTTCTTCTTTCAGCCGCAGCCTACAACAGAAAAAAAAAATGGTAATCTATGAAAAATTTACGTCATTGAACCTACGTCCTGTTGCAGGAAAAAGGTATGTTATTATATAAGATAAATTATTCCTTTGCTAATTAGTAAAGAGAAGTTCAAGATATTTAATTTAGGGTTCTAGAACTTACTCCAATCTACAGGTGGAAGCAATATCTAGAACATAATCAAGTTTGAAACAACACACCACATTAACCTAGATGCCATAGTTAAACCATAGTTAAGGCTGAAAACTGTAAAAGCTATCAATGATGAGTTTATTGCAAGCATCCTCAGCTATACTCTACTGGAAAAGTTGTAGCTAAAGGTTATTGTTGTTATTATTATAAATGTATTGTTTGTTAAAAACCGTAGTTTTGTCTTTTCGTTGAGGTCTATATATGGAGGAAGTACATAATTTCAAACTGGCTTAAGATTTTCAGAATGTTTTCAAATAAAGCAATGACCACTTTTACTTCAATCAAATTCATACAGTTCCCCGGATTTCATATGGGAGGATATGGATGACCCGAACTTCTATAATTCAAAATCATCTTTAATTAGAATGTTTCATTCAGTCCCTAACACAATAAATAGGCCTAAATTGTAAAGCATATTGCTTATTTGAAAATTTTGGATATTTAAAATATTTTCTCTAGTTCCTTGACGTTAAAATCATTCAAGTTCCACCACTGTACTACACATGCACTTCAAAGCAAGAGAGCAGAATAGCACGTTCATTCAACAACCATAAAGAATGCATTAGCCAAATCTGAGTTTTGTTCAGCTGCTACTTTTATCACAACACAAATAAAATAATTAAACCATGCGTTAAGACATTGCAAACTTAAAACCGAGCAAATGTAGTCACTATATTGATAAGGTTTTTTATTCTATTTTTATAGCCTAAAACACAAAAATAACATAGTTTTTTTTTTTTTTTACTTTGAGAGAAAGTATAGAAAAAGATGATTCATTAATTGAATGGCTCCCTTCAGTAACGTTGTAGGCAAAAAATCAAATTTTCATAGGAACTATAACAAACCATACAACATATCAAATTAATTTTTATGTTTTTTTTTTGGGGGGGGGGGGTTACATGTACACAACAGTACAATTTGTCGTCATAACGAATAGCACAACATCAATTACAATAAATAAGTTATAAGAAAAAAACCTGATGAAATGCAATAATGTTGTTATGAAAGTCATTTACAAAATTTTTGTCGCTTTTTGAGGTTAGATGTACACAATGCAATCCACAAAATTCCTACATTTTTCCACGGATTTTGTCATATTTTTTCACAAGTTTTCCTTCTGATCCAGATCAATGTAGTTCATATCAGAATATCTATTGATCCTTGAAAAAAGTATTAACCATTCATTGATCGAGGCCCAGGGGCACAGATGCTGGAGAGGGCGAGTGCTCTCGACTGGTAATAAAGAGTGTACACAATCTACAGAAACGAGAACTCCGATCACAGGCACGAGTCACGAGTGCCCTCAATTGGCAGTAAAGAGCGTCACCTATTGGCAGACACGAGTGCCCTCGGTTGACAGTGAAAAGCACCCCCAATCTGCAGTAAATAGTGCCACTGATCAGCACTAAGCAGTGCCGCTCATCGGCTGACACAATAGCTTAGGTCAGGAAACAAGAGCGTCTACAATTGGTGTACGTCTCCAATCAGCGATCTGCGGTTGAGAGCCCAATCGGTAGACAGAAACACTTTGAATCACGGGACAAAAAAGTCTAATGTCGGTGGACACAAGCGCCCCCAAAAGGTAGTGAAGAGCGACCCCATCTGGCGGACATAAGCGTCTTTGAATAGCAAACACATGCGTTCTTTTTTTATTATGAAAGCCCAAAAACAGCTGTATAAATAGCCCTCGATCGGTGGACACGAGCATTCTCGTTAAGCAAAAAACAAAATTTGTGGTAAATAGCCGAATAGCAGTAAATCTCAACTATTAACTCCTATATAAAAAATAAATGTCCTACAACTCATCTCCATCGCGGTCGTCACCCGAAGACCAGAATTCGTCGTATTTGTACATCGACCGTGGAAGCCTCTCACAAAGAAGCAGTAAATCTGTTCATCTTCTTGTAACATGATCTCATACCATATTTTTGTTGGTTTTTCGCATTTCATAGGTACTAACTTACTATAGGGGTCAATCCAAATCCAAAGTGGTCCAGACCTAGTTGCTTGACCATTTTAGAATTTTTTACTAATGAATCCCCTATGTATTGAGGGTACAAAACTAATATTGTTTTATTTTTTATCCAAACCAAACAAAAATGGCGGCTATCTTTGTTACTCGCTATTTTGTATGAATTAATATAAGAGATAATAGAAAACTATTGAAATCATTTATTTCTGACAAAGGAATGTTAAGGATTTCTTTTTGTAGGGGGTGGGTGAGAAATAAATTTTGAGGCAGGTTACACACCTAATGACACACATACAGAATCTACCTGCATTATTGTTTCTGTAGATGGTATAAAGTCAATGTCATGCTGTTGTATCTTAAATTCTAATATATCCCTATGAACAAATATTTTAGAATAACAGAACACAAGGATTTTCCTGGTATTAAGTTAAGTGAAAGCTCTTTAGCAGTATAAACATGATCTAATACGATTGTTCGTAATCCTTTTGTAACAGTTTTTTGTGATTCCTGAAAGGATCACAATTGATATGAAATGATTAATATGAAAATAAAGAATTTGAATTTGAATTTGGATCAGAACAAGAATTCCGAAAAAGATGGTGGTACTTGTTTAAATATTTCTTCTCGTAGTATTCACATATGGATTGGATATTAGTTTGTACCCTTAAACTCAGTTGTTTTGATTCATTATTATAGTCATCTATATTTTTAATAACTTTAGATGTTAAACCATAAGAGTTTATATGGCATGGCTCATCAGTACTTTTTCCAACACAGCAGGATTCCATTTTGAAAGTACGTCTAAATTTTAGTCAGGCATCCTAAATTTATTTTTTATCTAAATTATCTGCATCAGGAAAATACTCACATTAAATGTGAAAGTAGTCACTCAAAAAATAATAATGATAATAATAATAATAATAATAAACCACCAAAGTGTCTTTAAAAACAACTCACAAATAGGCTCAAACCACATACTAGCAACAGTTAATATCACTGCAAGAAAGTGACTGATTAAAGAATGTGGTAGGTGGTAGGAGAAATGAGAAAAATAAAAACAACTACAAAAGATATTCTTATCAAATGTTTAGATAAAGTAAAGGGACAATACAGGTATCCTGGAAACAATGAGCTGATAAAGAGTTCTTTTATAAAATATATACTAACAACTGATAAGGAGTTATTTTGGTTGAAATAAAAGATTTTCCAGGATAAGGAGTTAGGCTATTTTGAAGCATATTTCTGATTAATATTTCAATGTTTCCATTAATTTATAATATTTTCCAATCTTCGAAACTAGTTTAAAAACATATAATATTTTATGTTTATATAGCCTACTAAGTTAACTATGCTGAAGTAACTTCCAGCCCATTTACAGTTTTTATTTTTTAATGCAGCAACATGCAAATAACTATTATTCTGTTTTAAACATTAACTGTTGTAAACCTAAACACTTTCAATTCTAAGAAACACTGCCATGCATTCAAGCACACAAGTATCAGGCTACAAGTTTGCCGTAGCAAACAAACACATTTGCTATGTTGTGAGAAAAAAATATTGTAGAGTTCAATATTTTTAAAAAGTGATAAAAACAAAGTTGTAAAAAAATAGTAATTTACTTCAACTTAATTTGAACAACGGACATTGTGGGTTAACTCACCTCCTGTTTTATTTCTTGTTTTACGGTACACTTTCTACAAAACCAGTCTTCTTGTCCCTTACTTAGTTTTAAGTACTCAGCTAATGTCATTCCCAAACACTCTCGGTGATGCCACAATGAACATTGGCCATCACATTGTATAGCTTCATCAGTTTCAAGCACATGAATACCACAGATTCCACAAGGATGATATTCCATAGTCTGGTTAAACACTTTTAATCTACTTAATCATTTTTCTCACTGTTCGGATTAAAAAAAAAACCTCACCAGTTTCAACAAATGTTTTTTTTTTTCAACAAAAGTGACAGCTAGCAATAGATTAATTTTATGATAGATTAATTAATATAGCAATAGATTGTTTGTCCATGATTAATTTGGTAGGCATTATTAACATTATTTTTATCAATGTTTTACTTAGGGCCTATCTTGAAAAATGACAGCCAAGCAATAAAAAAAACTACAATGTGAGGTTGAAAGGAAAAAAGGACCTGTTCAAGGCAATCTTTTATTTTGAGCTATTCATATTTTTGAATTTCTCATTTAATTAGAAACAATTTGGCGCAAGTCCTGCGATTCTACAATTTTTTTTTTTTTTAAGATATAGGACTTTGAAATTACGTGAGAAAGAAGGGCCATTTTGAGAAAAAACAATTTGAAAATTCAAAATAGCATAAAAAATTGATTTTTCATATTTAAGAAACAATATTTGTATCAAAAGTAAGATCTAAATGTCTTCTTTAATGGGAACACAGGGTGTCTACTGATATCTGATTTTGGAATTCCAGTATATTTCCAGTATTTCAAGTACATTCTTTTTTAAAATTTTAGTATAACTCGCGAACTATTAACCTGAATATTGAGTAACAATAACAAAATTTTATAAATATAGCCTAAACAAATTTAACATGGATCTTTGTATTAAGAGATCGCTACTGGTCAAAATTCTACCTAAAAATCACCTGATTTGGACTCTAATTTATTTAATAAATTACCATTCTTCAGTAAGATTAACGCTGAAACTTTGAAAGCCTCTAGGGCGTACCCCTGGAGGCTGATGTGAATTATAATGGCGTTCTGTTCATCTACAGGATGAACCTTTCTAACAGTATGCACGGATTTCTCTTACGATACACACAAGCTGAGAAAAGAAAATAAACATGCTTGCCTACTAATTTATAGAGACTTATTTCTGAGCTTAATCTTTACACAAATGTTTTGATTTCTTAATTGCTTAGTTCATTAGGCTATTTGAACAGAACTACGAGTTTTCTGATTTTGGTTTGCAAACATACTTTAACAACAATAATAACAGGTGAAACATTTTTACATCAAAATGTACGGATCAAATGACAAAATCTATATTTTTTGCATAAACAAAAAAAAAACAATTTCCGGATTTTAATAAAATTCAATTATTCCAGTATCTATTTTGAAATTCCAGTATAATTCCAGTATTTCCAGTATGGAAATAAAATTCCAGTATAATTCCAGTATTTCCAGTAATTCCAGTATCAGTAGACACCCTGGAACACCCATTTTTGTCTTAACTCACAGTAGTTTTCAAGAAAATTATGTTTTTATCGAAGCATGTCGTGAAAAGTGATATTTCAGAAAAGGAACCTCTTTACGGTTCTACGTTAATTCTCCATAACAAATTGCAAAACTGCCGAAAGCGACCTCTTGGCGGCATTTTCTGGTTTTAAGTTATTAAAAGATGATTTATATTTACAATAAACTCGTACTAGTTCACCTCGTCACCAAAAGAATTCGTCAGAGTGCAGTTTTCAAAGTGTGGCATAGCTTTTAGATTGGTTTTGAAAAGGGACCTGTTCGCGGCAATGTTATTTCTCCATAAGCGCGAAGAGGTACCTTTTATCATAGACATCGACTTAAATCGTTATTTTGAATGTTTTATTCCACTACAAGTGTTTTGTAATGTCTTTCAAACAGTAAAGGAAGAAATGGAGCATATTGAAATGCAAACAACCAAAAACCGATATTTTTGACCTCAATCGATAAAACTGTCCATACTGAAATTTTCACTTTGCCGCGAAGAGGTCCCTTTTTCCTTTCTCCCTCACAATTATTAAATTATATAGGTAAGGTACGGTAGCTTAATATACCATAAAACTATGACCGTAGGTAAACAAAATTGCTACTGTGACCATAGTATAAGGTGCTACAGGAATATACAACTTTGTAAAAAGTGTCACTTAAATCATTGTTTTTGTGTCTTAAATTGGTAGAGAAACAATCAAACTACAACATGGTTACCTTAATTGTTGAAGGCCATGCCTCTATAGTACTTATTGCTGGGCTTCCATAAACTGAAAATTTTGAAACGGAAACTGTGATTGGGTACGGAACGGCAGGAGTTTTATAAATTGGTAAAAAAAACTCTTAAACTTTTTAACAATGTTATGAAATAAATGTTTAGAATTAGGCCTAGAGTTAAACTATCTAAATATATCTCCAATCATTAAATTTCAGCCATATCCCTTGAGAGCTCGAATGGCTGTCAAAATGACCTGTTCGGTACTTTTTTGCGTATAATTGTATTTATTGGGTGTCAACAGTGTCATCCTTAACTGTAATTCACACGCCTCATTCCAGGAACACCGTGACCTACTTTCTGTCATCCCCCACCCCCTCCTATCACTCCAATGGCAGCATATTTATTAGCACAACATTTACTTTCCAAAAGGTAAAACAAATTAACAACGAATAATACCGGGTGTCCCAGACCACCCGTACATCCCTTTTAAAATCTACAAAATTAATTATTCACAAAAACGAATTGTGCCTTTATAGGTAAACCGGTTGCGCTCTATCCATTGATGATAATTTCAATGTAAAGGGTGTACCAGAAATAACCTACCCAGACCGTAATTCATTAATTTTAAATACAAACCCCCACTTTTTATGGTATTTTTGGATTCTACATATAATTTTAAGACTACTTTGCAATTTAATGTGTATCCCTAATCCTAACGGGTTGGGAGATAATGGAGGTCTAAGTTTGATTTTTTTCCATAAGAATAACATGGAGCAAATTGTCATCTATATATTATTAGGCAAGCATGTTTCTTTTCTAGATCTAAATGACATGATTTGTTATTTGTAGGTGGGGGGTATTTATTCAATTTCTAATTATTGGGCAACACCCACCTGGTTTGAGTAGTTGCAGCGGAGATCCTTTGTCAAGTTTTTTAAAAGCACACCAAACACAACACAAAAACCGGGTGATACGCCTCTTCGGGGGGAATTATTTGCGCCGACGGTGGATTTGGCGCGTAGTCGCTCCGAGCGTCTTACTGCGACTGAACGGTAGCGAGTGATCCGGTTTTTGTGTTGTGTTTGGTGTGTTTTTAAAAAACTTGACAAAGGATCTCTGCTGCAACTACTCAAACCAGGTGGGTGTTGCCCAATAATTAGAAATTGAATGTTTCTTTTCCTCCTTTTTTCTCAGCTTGTGTGCAACGTAGGAAAAATCTGCGCATACAGTTAGAAAGGTGGTGTCATGTAGATAAGCAGAATCCCATTTTAATCCAGATCGGACCACAGGGCTCTGCCCTACATGTTTTCAAAGTTCTGCTGTTAATCTTATGAAAGAAGGGTAATTGAAATTTAGCCCCATGTTATTCTTATGGGAAAAAATCAAACTTCGACTTCCATTATCTCCCAAACCGTTAGGATTAGGGATACACATTAAATTGCAAAGTAGTCTTAAAATTATGTGTAGAATCCAAAAATACCATAAAAAGGGGGGGTTCGTATTTAATGACTTACGGTCTGAGTACGGTAGGTTATTTCTGGTACAGCCTGTACATTGAAATTATCATCAATGGATAGAGCGCAACCGGTTTACCTATGATGGCACAATTTTTTTTGTGAATAATTATTATTGTAGATTTTAAAAGGGGTGTAACTTACGGGTGGTCTGGGACACCCGGTATAAGACAAACAGATAAAATAAACTCGTACTCAGTTTACAAATTCTTCCACGTTGCTGCTACAAAACAAGGAATGTTTTGTAGCCAGTCAGCAAATATAGCCAGTCAGCAAACATTGCATAGAAACATCAGGTGATGTCAATGGCACTAAGGTTATGTAATCTGGCAAAACGTAATTCCACAATACAAGAATTTCATAAGCTGCCTGATAATGTATTTTGTTATATGAGATATTACATATTTCAGTGAAAGATGTTTTTAATCACCACAAATATAATAGTCGCGTTGCCACTTAAGGAACGTAAAAATTGACTGAATTGTTATATTCCCAAAATCATCACATATAAGGATGATGAAATTATATTCACATCATAAGAGAGAAATTTTTTTCTGGTTGCAATGGTACCAACCGCTGTTTCATGGACAGAAATTATAACTTGTAATGATTTCTTGAAACATACTATGTTTGCCAGCTTTGTGATTCGTACATATGGTGAACTAAATTTTGGTTCGCTTTTTCACAAAATTAAATTAGGCCCATAGAGCACTGTCTGGTATTCTTAAATTCATTTAGGTAATATATGCAAGATTGAAAGCTCGTCTTTCAGTTGGTATATATATATATATATACTTAAGTTAAAATCACATTTATCAATCGTTATCAGCTGTTTATTTTGAATTTAAGAATTCAATTCATTGCGTTACAAAACGTGACTATTAAATAGTCTCTGCCACTACAGACGCCAACCACTGCAACTACTATAATCTCCTTGCCAGTTGGAGGGTTAACGGACAGTTTTCTGCAAAATTACTTTTTGTAACACATTCCGCTACGGCCACAGTAGCGAATTTGTCATATTTTTAGGGTATATTAACCGTCCACAGGTCGCATGGTGGTCTCTTTTGACCGCCCTTATTTTCTTTTAACAGCTAATTTCAAATACCTGCAAGTGTAAGGCTACCCTTCCTTGACTTTAACGGGGAGGGGTTGGCCAGTACGTGTAAAGAGGGGTGAGCCGTCAGTGCGCTCCAAATGCTTGCCGTTAGGTTTGAATGCAACTTATTGTGTTGGTATTTTTAATGTAAAAAATGGGTCTAGAGAATAACAAAGACCGAGAAAATGTTTACTAAGTGTTGAGAAAGAAGAAAGAGAGAGGCGTATTACTGCGCTCGAAAGACATTTGGCAAGGCAGCGCCTCTTTGATAACAGTGACAGTGAAAACATACTTAGTGATTCAGGATGTCGAAGATGAGCCGGACAACATGGGAAATAGTGAGCATTTAACTCCAGCGCAGGGACGGATTTTTCTGATAGGGAAACTGAACCCAACAATGAAGAAACAATGAATTTAGATGAATAACCTGTTAACCCTACAAAACAAACTGTTACATTTACATATTATAAATTTAAAACTATTATACCAAAATCATATTCTAGGAAAGTGGGTAGGTAAAAGATATTTTTAAAGACATTTCAAAATTATATGAATATATTCGCAACTAGACATGATAGGGGATTTCCCATTGCAGTTCCATTCGTTTGTTTATAACATTTACCATTAAATAAGAAACTATTTTGAGACATGAATAGGTTCACTAATAGTAGATATTCGTCACTTTACATCTTCATTTATTTTTAAGGATGTTAGCCAATGTTTGATTATCTCAATAGTCTCTTTGATTGGAACATTTGGATAAAGAGATGTTACATCAAATGAAATTGTTCATTTTACTTTATTTCAGTATTTTTTAGTTTTGGAAATAAAAATTCTTCCCTAGTTTTAATTGACATTGTAGGATATTTTTCAAGAAATGTAACTTCGTTTAAACCATTTAGCGATAAGATATGTAGGAGAATCTATGCTTGAAACGATGGGTCTCATTTTTTCTTCCCTGGTTTATGGATTTTGGGTGAGCAAGAGTCTTTTCATTTTTGGGTTTGATACAATCAAATGACTGTATAGTTTTTGGTCATGAAGTAAAGTTTTGCAGTTTTTGAGTGATTCTTTAACTATTCTTACGTGTTTTGGTAATGGGGTTTTATCACATTCTATATATGTACCGTACCTTCTTGAAGCATATTTTCAACTCTTTCGAAGTAATCCTGTTTATCCATTATTACTATTGCATTTCCTTTGTCTGATTTGAAATAAAGAACATCTTTGGAATTAAGGCTCTTTATTTTACGGAAAAAATTTTTATTTCTTGTTTTATTTTCAATTTGTCCTTTCTTAAAACTTTCAGAAGATAAAAATGAGTAGCCTATAGGCTATTGTCTATTTGACTTTTATGATTATTTGGTAAATACTGAATGTTTGAAATTACATCAGCGACAGTGGATTATAAGTCTACTGGAAGATGAAATATTAAATTGTAACACCTTTCTTAGGAGATTTAATTCCTCTTCAGTAAACGTTTCATTTGATTCATTGTAGGCCTGTACAAGTTGCTTGTTTGACAAATCATTGCTGTTTAGTGATGGCAACATTTCTTGAAAAATCGATTTTTCGATATATCGATGTATCGAAAGAGTAAAATCGATTTCGATAAAAAATCGTGGACCAAAAATCGATGTTTTAAGATAATCGATTTTTTATCAACGCTTTTAAATTGACTATAAGTTATTCCAGGAAGTAAAAATATAACCGTCAAATATTTAATTAATACTATTAATATGACAGTATTTGTAGTCAATAGTCACACCTTTGATCATATCATTGATTTTGGATGTAAAATCAATGATTAACTTATATATCCTATACACATGTAAGAGAACACATCATTATTTGGTTTGAAATAAAATAGAGTTATGAAAATAAACCATTATTTGTTTATTGAGAAGATATATTAGATCGTAGACCAAAACAAAATGATTTAAATTACCGTACTTCAAATGCTGTAAGAGCTAAATTGCGTATAACATCGCAAGACTGGAATAAACACAGTTTTTGTTTTAAGCTATGGAATTGGAACTTGTATTGGAAAGCTAGATAAACACAAATTCATATAAGGTCAATGGAGTCGGGAATTTATACATGTTTTAACGTCATTGAAGGACAATTCAAATATTTTATTTCACAGTAAAAATTATTTTATATTATCGTTGGTTGCCGATCTTGAACAGAACTGTAACATCTAACCTTCGGCATAGATGAAATCATCTATGCCTTCGGTAACCAAGTCTCAATTTTCAATTAAAATTTTATAACAGCAAATTTTAACAAAATCAAAGGATGAACCGCATTTTTAACTGATTTGTATAAAACGGTATGATAGAGTATACGTTTTTACATATAGTTTACATCAAGAAATCTGTGGTTTACATGATATTTTGGCCGATGCGCAATGAGTGTAACGAGTGTCCTAGCAACAATCACGGCCATCTCTAGTAAACTCTATACTAGAAATGGCCTTGCACCAATACGATATACATCCAATACTAAGTTATTTGACTTTGATTTTTGGCTCTAATACAACAAATTTTGTAAATTTAAACCCAAACTAAGGTTAGGATCTTAAAATATACTGTTTTAGGGGAGTAAAAAACGCAATTCTTTGTATTTTACCCGACCGATTTTAAAATCGATATTTTTAGCAGGAAAAATCGATCTCCAAAAAATATCGTCTTGAAAAAATCGATGTCAAAAAATCGATGTATCGAATGGTAAAAATCGATTTTTCCGAAAAATCGATTTTATTTTGCCATCACTATTGCTGTTGTTGTTATTGTTAATTTAAACATGACCTGTTTGAAGTTCCATTTTATTAATTAAATTAGATAATTTAAGCCTTAGTTTTCTTTCTTTCTTCTTATAACTTACTTATTGGTGATGGTCTCAATAATCATATATTTTTCTTGAAACAGGAGAATTTCAAATACATGAAGTTGTTTTGCTATTTTTAAATGTAATTCGTAGCCTTCTAGTTCTGTACTTCTTTGTTTAGCATACAAGTTTTTAATTTCTAACTTAAATTGAGCCAATTCTTTTTCACATCTTGAGCATAACTTTCTCTGTAGTTTTGTTTTTTATTACATATTATCATTGACTATGTACACTAACGTGAATAGACCTCTCATCCAATGCATTTAGTTTGAGGCAAAAATTTGGAAGTTCGGTGGACGCCGCACCAGAGTCGCTGCCATCGATGTTGTTATTATTCAGCTGAATTTACAGTGCTGTCAAAACATTTTACCAAAACATAAACATAACTTTCAGTTATAAAATGTTTCATCCTTGGTTTAGAAGAGTGGGAATACTGATTTATCTATCATATGTTACGTGTACTTCGATGGACGCCGCACGAGATCGCACCACCGTCAATATGCTTCACACACGCCTATGCTATGAGAAGTCTACTCACGTAGTGTACAAAGTCAATGATATTATATTAGGCCTTTATACATATACATAATTAGGTCCTATAGCCTAAGTACCCTTATGGGACTTAAGCTTAATTAGGCCCTAACATATTTTTTACAATGTCAGACTTAAGCTAACAATTATTATACTATACATTTATACTTCAGATTATAAAGTTAGCATTTTTTCTTTATATATGTATTTTATGTTCATAGTAATTGCTTCCCTTCATACCTTTTACACACACATACCGTATAGATAGCCTACATATTATATATTCTATACATCTACAGACACTTTTTTCTATAAAAATTAACTTAACATTGTATAGTCAAGATATGTTAATTGTTTTCATTATTCATTTTATATAACTTACACAAGTTTAAACATTGCAAGGACCCTATGCGACTATTGGTGTGACTTTGACCTAAGGTAAATCACCCAAATGTGAAGGTAAGCCTACCAAATAATTTTTGAAATAGTCCTATAAATAGCCTAGGCCTAGGATAGAAGCATTTGAAAAAAATGTATGTTGAATAAAACCAAATATGTCCTATGGTAGGCTACTTACCCTAATCCCATAAGAACATGTAAAATCAAGCTAGGCCTAATAATATTATACTAATTCCTACTCATATTTATGATTATAAATTCGATAAAACATATTACTTTATTCCAATTAATGTAAATTAACAGTATTATTTAGTAACAATTTAAATCAAATTATAACTTAACCTTAAAACAATTGTAAAATACGTAGCCTATTTCATTGTTTACAAAATTAGCAGTTTTTTCCAGATGTTTCATTGCATAGGCCTATTACAAACAACCAATCACGATCCGCCATTTGAAATGGGTGTTTTTGGATAGCTTAGAACATTCCGGTAACAGCGGTAGCGTTCACGGGTCCGTTTCTGTCATTCACTATGACGTTACATCACATTTTTAAAGAGTCGAAAAATTGACTCAAACGCTCCAAAGCCGAAAAGCTGGGCCCAAAAATCTATGAATAACGCTCGGAGGGTTAAGATAATGGTAGGTTACCAATAAAGATTTGGTGAAAATTTAACTTAAATATAACCAGTAGAAGTGGAGTTATAAAAATGTAGGCCTATATGAAATACTACAATACCCCCGTCGCAGCAGACCTGCATACGGTACTCAGCGAATTTCCAATGGAATTTCAGATTATTTACTTTCCCCATAAAAACACCATAGGATCGAGTATGTAGGTTTTCTGCCATTGGGTGTTGTTAGAAAATCTAAGTTAATCAATAATTGGTGAATGTAAACACAAAATTGTATCAAACTCTGGCAATTTTTTATTTTCCCCATAAACCCTATGGGGTTGAGTATGTAGGTTTGCCGCCATATGGGTTTTGTAAGCAAGTATAAGTTAAACCTTATATAGATAATGTACATACCAAATTTGATTAAGTTATGTCAATAAATAAGCAAGATATAGGGTTTTCTTGATTTCCCATAAGAATAACATGGAATACACATTTTTGGATTTGCCCCGTAACCAGTTATGCTATGATAAAAATTCAAAATACCAAATTGTTTGTTTTTTTAAGCTCTTTTAAATGGTTTCAGTTAAAATTGGTGAATTTTAAAAAATAAGGTCCAAAAATGCCAAAAACCCGTTTTTGACCCCTTTGAAACCCCATAAAACCCCGTTCCCATAACCCGACAATGCTGGTTCGCGAACTCATGAAAATAGACCTGGTCTTACACCTCCATAAGTTTACCAAATTTCATCAAAATCGGAGGTCCCCTTCAAAAGTTATCAGTACCACGGACACATAGATAGATAGATAGGTAGATAGATATATATATATACATATATATGAAAATGAACAAATGGTGTTTTTGGCTTCTGGGGACCTCAAAATGAAAAAGTAAAGTGGTCCCGGGCTTAGGTCTTACCATGGCTACTACCGTAATAGCGTATTCCCTACAGGGAAATTCGCTAAAAACAGTAAAAATAATAGGATTTCCTGGGCACTTAGGGCCACTGGGAAAAGGGTAGGCGAATGGGTTAACTGATTATTTACAAGAAAAATCAACAGGCTCATCTAATTATTAAGAATATAGGCCTAGGCCTAGTATTATTATTGGACCCGTTCACGATCATCCACTGCAAAAGAGGTTTGTTTACGTTTTGCCAATCACATGACCAATTCTAGACATTTTATTTGTGGGATTCGTCACATGATAGGCAAAAACATAAACAAACCGCTTTGCGGTGGATGATTGTGAATGCCCTCATTGAGCCAAGATATTTTAATCAGCCAATAAGAAGGATTGTTAAAGTCAACACATTCACTGCGGCTAATAACGAGAGAAAATCGAAACCTCATGCTAAAAAATTGTATTGTACCAAAACATGCTTTTATATGACATATCGAAAATGTTATCTGTTGTGTTTGACGTCATATTTATGGCCCAGTACTGTGCCATGAGCAAGTAGAGGGGATCCCAAGTAGGTGCCTGTCAAGCCAAACCTACCAACCACGCTAACATGGTAGGATACAACTAATTCCACCAGGAGCTAACCTAACAAAATACAACAGATGAGTACATTGTAGTTGGGCACAGTCCTGTGCCATCGGCGTGAGCGTTCAAATTTTCATGGCACAGTACTGTGTCATTAGCAGTGAATGTGTTAACTTAGGTTTACACCTTCTACAAATAACTTATGGAAAATTGATTTCCAAATTTATGATTAGGCCTTGGCCCTGATATTTCACATTGGCACTTTTACACTAACAATTAGTTTTAAAAATACAATTGAATTAATTTAATATGATTGTGTACAATATCCCATTAGGTTAGATAGACTATTACTAAGTTAGTTAGAAGTGGTGAAGTTTAGTTCAAATGGGAACTGAGATAAGTTGAACGACATACCTTTCTATACAGGCTGGTAATACCTAAGGAAGTTGTCTTAAGCAAAACAGTTTACATTTTACATAGACACACATCTTAAAAATTAACATGTAGAAAACGTAAATTGTAAAAAGGTAAAATTTTAAACACAAGACCAAAACTATTCTGTCGACGAGTATGGCGGTTGTACAACGTTGAGAAGTGACATCTCGACATATGCCAAGAACAATAAAAATTGCAAAAAGGCGGTAAAATACACTTCAGTATAAAAGTTATAAAGGTATATGACCAAAATATCCCTATATTGTATAAATTTATTCTTAATCATCAATGTATAATATTTCATAAAATAAAGTCACAGTTAATTATATAAATATCAAATAAAAACACATAACGCGACACCGTATAGAGGCAACAAACGCCAATATTGATATTTATAACTAATCAACGAATCTATCGCGCAGGCGCTATTCAAAGTGAATAGAACTCGTATCATTGACTATGCATACTATAGTCAATGCTGGTATCGTATTAGGGCGGGGCTTCATAACAACTACGCACGTAGTAACCAAGGTCTTTATAGGAAGAATCACAACTTCTCCCAAGGTCAGCTGAATAGGTGTTTTTGTGTTCCGGATATGAAGCGTCTAAACTAAAACGGAAGTCAAGTTACGTTATAATATTTACCATTACACAGCTGATTGAAAAAGAGTATGAAGCAGTCTTGCCACGGGTACGATATTTATCGTAACGACACAATATTACTCTATTCTACATTCGGATTATTAGTTAATAACAAACCATTAGGTAATGACCAAATTAACAATTATCAATCAATGTAAATCTAAAACCATAAATTCTGCCCTTCTAGTTTGCTTTGAAATTCCTTATTTTAGTAATAGTTGAGACAAAAAATCTCCAACGCAAACGAGAACGATAGTTGTTTCCTGCAGCGTTGGCAACACTTGCAGGTAACAAAGAGTAAAGTGTTGTTTTTTAACAATTTTTTAACCAACAAAACCTCTGTGGCGACATCCACGGATGTCGCAGAAAGTGACACCATTGCTCTTATGGGATGTAGCTCACCTGGCCCTGGCCTACAGTCATCTTGCATAGTAACGACCAAAAAACATAATCTAGTCTGAGAAGGAGGGAGGTGACATCCAAGGTCTGTAGAGGAAAAAGCATCACTTCTTCCTAAAGTCAGCTGAATAGCTGTTTTTGTGTTCCGGATATGAAGCGTCTAAACTAAAACGGAAGTCAAGTTACGTTATAATATTTACCATTACACAGCTGATTGAAAAAGAGAATGAAGCAGTCTTGCCACGGGTACGATATTTATCGTAACCAAAAAATCTAATAATATTCTAGATACTGTGATCGTAACGACACCATATTACTCTATTTTACATTCGGATTATTAGTTAATAACAAACCATTAGGTTTAGGTAATGACCAAATTAACAATTATCAATCAAGGTAAATCTAAAACCATAAATTCTACCATATTTTGCTTAAAATTTCATTATTTTAGTAATGATTGAGACAAAAAATCTCCAACGCAAACGAGAACGATTATTGTTTCCTGCAGCGTTGGCAAGACTTGCAGGTAACAAAGAGTAAAATGTGGGGTTTTTAACCAACAAAAACTCTGTGGTGACATCCATGGATTTCGCAGAAACTGACACACCATTGCTCTAAAAGGATGTAGCTCACCTGGCACCACAGTCTTCTTGGGTGACATCAACAAAAACAATAACAAATCGAGGCAAAGGTGTAGCCCTTAAAATATTCAAAGCAAACCACTCATATTTATAAAGATAAAAACAAGACGTCAAAAGAGCAGGACCGCTTAAATCAGCTGTTGGTGTCACCCAAGGTCGGTAGAAGAAAAGCTTAACCTTTATTTAACTAAAAGCGAATTAAACAAAAATTGAATCCTATACTATAATACGAGCAATGTCTGACGGGATGTGTGTTCCAAGATCTCGAAATCTAGCGATTAGATTTTGCTTAAACTTTGCATTTAAGAGTGCTTTGTTTTGGCCCATAAAATAGTTTAGAAACAGCCTCAATCCCAGGAAAAATCGAATTTAGTCTAAATTTAAGTTTTAAAATCGTAATTTTTAACATTGGTCTTATGGGTTGCTATTTTGGTAACGAAATAACAACGAAAGGTATACAAAAATAGAGGAACATTAATGTTAAGCAGTCTTTTTGAAACAGCTGTCAACTGTGTCAAAAGAGGTATAGTTGGTTGTTGGTCGAAAGTTAATAGTTTTAGTACCATGTTAACCGAGCCTTGCTCGTTGGTTTTAATTCACTTTTGTTATATTGTCATTGTAATCAAGCTATTAAATCTACCAGACTCTTTACAGATAACAGCTGTTAAAAAAAAACTGCTTAAAATTAATGTTCCTTTATTTTTGTTTACTTTTAGTTGTTATTTCGTTACCAAAATAGCAACCCGTAAGACCAATGTTAAAAATTACGATTTTAAAACTTAAAATTTAGACCAAATTTGATTTTTTCTGAGATTGAGGCTGTTTCTAAACTTATTTTTGGGCTAAATCGCTCTTAAATGCAAAGTTTAAGCAAAATCTAACCGCTAGATTTCGAGAACACACATCCCTTCAGACATTGCTCGTATTATAGTATAGGATTGATATGACACTATAACTAAAGTGAATTGAAACCAACAAGCAATGCTCGGTTAACCTGGTACTTTCTATTAAATAGAAGATATTGACTCGTCTCAGTATCTTCCAAATTGAATGAAGAATAGCTAAAATTAATGCCGGAATATTACCGAGTGTTTAAAAGTCACAATGAACAACATTCCTCAATTAGAACTAGATATAAAGGAAAAATAGTGAAAAATAAATTTAAAGTTCAAAATGTCCATAAGAAATTTATAGGGATGAATTTTTATTTGAGTGTATATTTAAAACCAAACAAGATTAAAAAAAAAAACGGATTGTGGCATTGTAATCAGCTTAAAAATTTACTTTGAAATGATGTGTCACAACTCTATCTTTACATTAGAAAAAAATAATTTTCATTCAATATGGCGGATTCAAGATGGCGGCCCAAAATTAACGACCGGTGAAAATGAACTACTTCCCATCCAAAAATAATCGGTGGTGGTGCCACAACATTATATTGAGAAATGCAGGTGAAAAATAAAAATATATACATTTTTTCACAATGTATCCAAAAAAAAACAAAAAAAACGCCATTTTGAAAAGTGGTTTTATGGGTGAAAAACAACTTTATTTTTTGGGGACTCATCGGATCTTTAATTATAGTGCAAAAGAAGCTCTTATCAAATCTTTGTGAATGCACATCAGTTGCCGATCTAAAACCCTAATTTTACTGTACTAAATGCTAAGGTCGTGGCAAAGGGGCGCTGTTTACCGTCAATTAGGAGAATGTTTATCGCTGATCACAGGCGCTATTTAGGCGTATTGGGGGCGCTCTTTACCGCCGGTCGGAAGCCATGTTGACCACCGGTCGAGGGCGTGAACTCTGATCAAGGGCCCTATTTCCCGTAGCTTAGAAGGCGATATATACCGCCAGTCGGGGTAGATCCTCATCTAGACTGCTAATCAAGGACACTCTTTAGTACGGCAGATCAGGGGCTCTCATACCTGCCGTGGAGCCCCTCGGGTCCCGGCAACTTAGGTGGTCACCTAGTTCGCCTAAATAGATCTTACTTCTTCCTCTTTTGCCGAATATTCTATTTACTCTTGTTATCAAAGAATTTAATAAAAAAATATAAAAACAGAATTAAATTAAATTTGGGGTTAAATATATTTGTTCAATAAAACGTAGTATAAAGGCCCGTATGACGCCCCCCCCCCCCCCCCCCCAGAATGGCTGACGCCCTAGGCAGGGCCGGATTTACCGCATGGGCAACATGGGCACATGCCCAGGGCGGCAAATTTCAAGGGCGGCAAAATTTTGGAGAAATTAAAATTTATATCTGTATGCACGGCGCGTTGTCATCGTCATGGTCGCAGGCCACATAGCCGTATTGTTGTGAAACGGCAAAGGGCAGACTCACTCACTGCAGTCTGGATGCGTGGAAAAGCGTCTATTGCGCGCGGCAGACGATGTGCTAGTGGTGGGGAGCCGTATTCGTATTCCTTGCCGTCATCAGCCCGGTGGGACATACGGGAGACATTCGGAGCAGCTTAATGACGTCGCTTCACTGTGTGACGGCTATGATGCTGACGTCATAACATTAAAGTTTCTATATTTGGCCGCTACTCGGCTAGTCTCGCTTGCCCTCTTTCTTTCTTTGTTTTTGAGTATTGAGGAATCGTTGTTAGTGTAGTAAGATCTGGATAAAGATGAATAAATAAGTAAAACCTAAGCCTAAAAATCTTAAAAGCATTTTATTTACTAATAAATATACCGGTATTCATGTGTAAGATTAGAAATAGATACAGTATCTTTATAGTAGTACATAATCCTTAACAATTTTTGGATTGGCACTCAAATTTAGTGTTAAGTTAAATTGGGTGTGTGATAGATTGGTGCAGGATTCTGCAATCCAAACCTTGCACCTAAGTTTTGGTTCCAAAAAAACTTTACCAAATTTAAACTTTACTATCGGTAATTACTGTAATTACATCTTACCAAATTCGACTAAGATTCGTTTATGGGGAATTAAGGAATAGGCTGACTGTTAACGTTTATGGGGAATTAAGGAATAGGCTGACTGTTAAGACAGTTAAACTTAGTTGCATAAAATTACGTTTCATACTAACCAAAAATATAGCCTAGCTAGGCCTAAAACGTTGAACGCTTTGAATCTTTTCTATTCAAACTAAAGCAGGCCCAAGTTTATGTAAGCTAGGCCTGATAAAAACAAAACAAAAAAATACCTATAACAAAAATTAACATTTTTATTTTTTAAAAGAGTTTTCAAATTCTCCTTAAAAAGAGGACCATGATAGAATTTATCCATTTTCCATTCATCATCATCTAATCCTACAGAGGTTAGGCTTAGGCCTAGTGTAAACAATATTATTCAGTTGTTGCAGACGACAACTCTGAAATCAAGCGTATTGAGCGCTAGCTAGACTGTTCGTAGGGATAACCAAGGAACTAATTCAATGACGTCATAGTTTGCTCCGAATGTCTCCCGTATGCCCCACCGGTCATCAGCCACGGCCATCTCTAGTACATAGTAGAGTCTAGAGTACTAGAGATGGCCGTGCATCAGCCCATCCCGCCAAGTCGCCATTTCGCTTCCGCTTGGGCGGTCCGGCTGTGTGTTATTGTTGATTTGCTCATAACTCTTTAATGCTGTGTTTCGTGTGAGATTTCATTTGAATTTGATATACGCAATAATTTTCGTTATATTTTTAAAACATAGGCCTAATGGATGAGCAAAAAAGACTTAGTGGCGCGGAATACCGGAAATTAGCTGAAGTGAAGAAGAAGAAGGAAAATGAGGTGCTTGTCCAAACTTTAAAGTTAGATTCCTTCTTAAAAAAAAGCAATGTCGCCGCAATGTGGCTCTTTAGAGGGTACAAAGGGAGCCGTTGGGGGGGGGGGTGAAGGGGCGGCAGATTATTATATGCCCATGGGCGAAGAAAACGTAAATCCGGCCCTGGCCCTAGGCCATGGCCTAGGTTGGCCTAATGAATAATCAGGGCCTGCATCTACAAGCCATCGCTTAAAACTATCCACAATTCGTGACTCCAAGTAGCTGGATTACAGGACGACGCCATCGTCTCAGTCATCATCCTTCCTGGCTGAAGTCTTCATCAGTCCCACACGCGCCACTCACACAGTGGCGCACTTAGAAAATAATCATGGGGTTGGGCTTTTTGGTCCCTGGGCCAACCGACGGCAAACTTTTAAAAGTTCCATAGAAAACCCGGTTTTATAAGGCAAATTACTTTGAGTTTATTTTAGCTCTTTGAATGCAAGTTTTGTGTAGGAATTATAAGGATGAATGATAAAACCCAGCAGATTAAGATGTTAGGTTTTATTTTGACAAAATCTTCTTATATCAATTAAATAATATGAGCAAAAAACTGACACGGACCTTAGAAGGCGAGTGGGCGAGGTTTGCTGGCCTTTCACAGTTGGGTTGTGGAAGGAGAACACCCTGGTAATTCTGGCTACAACCTTCGGAAAATGGAAAATTTTTTTCCAAAATGTCGAAAATTTCACGCTGATTCCGAAAATGATAGTTTTTTCCGCGGAAAAGCTCGGAAAAACCCTGGAGAATCGGAAAAACCGGAAATGAACTTTTTGCTTCGAAATGCGACATGTGGGTATTTAAAATAACCGGTATGTCGAGCTGATCACGAATATGTATTGATTTTATTTATTTATAAATTTATTTTGATCCGATTTTAAATAAGCCGGAAAATGCGAAAAATGTCGGAAAAGGCGTCAGATGAACTATTTTTAAGTATGTCATGTGGGTACTCGAAAGACGTGGAATTTTATGTAGAATACAAATATGCATATATTAATTGAATATATTAAGAACAAACTAGTCGTGAACGTGAACAAAGAGAAAAAAGATTATAAATAAAATAAAGACACCCTGAAACTTGCATAAATAAACCACTAGGCTAACAATGTTTCAAATGGTTGTTACTGATGTACTACCTTAAACTATTAGGTAATAGGCAGGTCTATCAACATAAGTACTAACTTACATCACATATAATCAAAATAACACTAACTTAACTAACATAAGCTAACTTGCCTAACATAACCTAACCTAACCTAACCATCATGTGAGTCATAAAACTATGAAACATTGTTAGTGGTTCATTTATATAAGTTTCAGTAAGCTATTTATATATACTAGTATAAGTGTTGCTCGAAATCGAGCAATTTATTTTAATACAGTAAAAAATGTTAATTTAGCTCTAAATCAATTACATCCGACCAATCCAATATTGTGAATATCTGTAATTACCAAAAACTACACGTATTTACAGCTGATTATTAACATATGTTTAAAATGCTTTATTCAATCCCAAAATGTTATTTATACTAGCCGTCACGAGAGAAGTCCGTTGAGCTGTGACCAATAGGAATTAAGCGCAGTGTTGCCACATTGAACGCCGGTTATCATAATAAACGAAAATCATTGGAGCGATCACCTGATTTTAAAACTGTTTCTAATCTGTACGTCACGTATTTTAAACATGTAGCCTGTTGTAAATTGAAAAAGGGAAAGGCTCATAGTTCATGTGTTTATGTTTCGACATCATCATACATTTCCAAAAGTACAAGTTAAAAACTGATATTGAAGAATAGCTTGTGTATAAAATCAAAAGACTGTATTCTAATCTATCAAAACTTGTAAAAAATCTTGGAATATTTCTTAAAATCGTACATAAAATGAGTCAATAGCGCTATTGTGGATACTGTATGCAATATGTATATAATGTACAGGGAGACTTTATATAATATGGAAACTGACAAAACAACAAAATGAGCAATTTCTCAATGAACATTTCCTGGGTTATTTTGTAAAAATACAATACTTTTCATGTCAACATAATTTGATATGGTACTTTTTTAGGGAAAGACAAGAAAAATTATAATTACGCACACAGATAGCCAGCTTGTAGTGTGGGACTCCCCTAGAAAACGAGTTTACCCACTCAAAAAAAATCCTCTACTCTTTAGGATTCTAACCTGGAATTGTTTATCACATTAAGTTTTGCTAAACCTCTGTTAGGCTTACGCCCGTGGGGCTCGCTCCTTATCCAGCCTTTCGAGGTCAAGGGATCTGGGCCACTTGGCGGTCCAGATCGGTTTTTTTTCAAAATGGATGCCACGTAAGAACTGTGATAAACAATCCCAGTTGCCCTCATCCTCCATAATCTTTTGGCTGACGTTGGAATGCGAAAATATCGACTCATCTCGCTGAGTTTAAAGCATTGACATCAAGCGTAACTGTGCACTGTTTTCCCTTTTTTTATTAGCAGGTAGTGCGGGAAGTGTTTTTTGATCCATATTGAAACAAATTACTTTAAAAATTACATGTTAAGAAACGAATAGCCTACTTAAAATTCAACACTTACTCCTAACCAAAAAATCAAAAATAAGGGTTCCAAAAGTGATTTTATTTCGGAATGTTTAAATATATTGTTTACATTTGGAAATTTAGTTCTTAAAACAGGTGATTTATGCAATTGTTGAATTAAAATCAAAAGAGTATTGGGACTGGCGGTGCTTCGGCAGTGTTCGGGTACGTTCGGGACTAGTCGGCTCCAATAAGTAAACAACTGCTGAGTTGTATAAATGAACGAATCGACGAGTGAACTGAATGAATCATAAGACAATTTCTTAAAGAGGCGATTCGTATCGCTAATCGATTGTAAGATGGTTACTTGGTTTCGATCGCGATCTGAGAACCAGGTAGTTGTTTCATTAGTTTTGGTTACAAAATTTCATATCTAAGGCTTATTCGTAATTTTATTTCGATGTATTCATATAATTTGATCATACTAAGGTAAGCGTTCAATTTAATGGATCTCACAAGTACCAATGCCTATATATCGGGGGTCCCAGACCACCCGTACACCCATTTTAAAATCTACTATAATTAGTTTCTCAGTCTATTTTTCCAAAATTTATTATTGCTATTTGACATAGTATTCCTGTAAAACATTAATATTTTTATGGATTTTAATTCCAACTAGTTGTTGCCCGTCGATACTCGACGGATAAGTTTATAGCTCCATTAGTGGTAAATGAAACGCTATAATAGTGCAAACATGTAAGGTAGTCTATAAAATGTACTTCTTTAAACTGCCAAACCAAGAACATAAATAGTACATTTTACAGAAAATACTACGATTTTAGTTAGAGTTACGGAAAAGTAGGGCTATTCCTTTAAAACTAATAATGTTGCATCCTTGTACTTATATAGGCCCTACTCTTTAGTATTTTATAAACATATCAATTTGATTGTTTAGGTAGGCACAAACCTAATTAGCCTAAGGAAACCGTTCTATTAGGTTTAACAACATCAGAAATAAGTAGACTAATATCCACTTGTAGGCCTATTGGATAAATTGTTCTTAACAGTTTTTTTTTTTTTTTTTTTTTTTTTTTTTTTTTTTTTTTTTTTTCAAGAATTAGGAAAGGTCTACAGTGTTGTAACTTATGATGGTTGGCTTTAACAAATTATTGGTATTAGGGTAGGATAGAACGTAGAGAAACCATTTATAACCACTTTCATATAGCAATATTTATGCTGTAGTGTGCAAGTTTCAATAACTATCCAAATTTAAAGAATACAAATTTATTTCACAGAAAATTACAT